>JALPQI010009523.1:0-52956 GCA_025490895.1 Thaumatotibia leucotreta
CTCCAAGCATGATTCAGCAAAAGAGATCATAAAAAAAACTAATACTAAGACTATTGTGTAATAATTTACCTACAATAGTGCTATTATCGCTAAAATACATATTCAATTTAATTTTAAACAAAGAATATAATACGCTAAAGATATTTATAAAGAATATAATACTCTGAAGAGAAGAACGGGGTATTTATAAAAAAAAAGAATTTTAAACATGCATTCAAATAGGTATATTATGTTGTTAATAGACAGTAGGTATAGCTAGTATCTACGAGTATACCTACCTGCATAAATTCACACCGCCATTAGTTTTAACCCTCCGCCTGCAGGAGTTTGCGGCACAGACACAGATACCTAGGTACTACCTACGTAATTAGGTTGGTAGTAGGTAGTGTAGGTACGGTAAATTGAGGAATGCATTTTTGTTAATAAATAGATTGTTAGGTACTTTAATTTGTCATCTAGGTAAGCTTTTTTACTTGGAACATGATCATTTATGTTCTGATTAATAAAACTATACCATGAAGTCCAGCATTTTAAGAGGTGATAAAACACCCGTGTCGTCGCTGCGCCTATAAAATCCACTATGTGATTTTTTATGACTTTGATATATTAACCTAGCAAATATACACAAAGAGTATTAATTAAATTAATTAAAGTCCACCACATATCGGTTTTTACAGGCGCAATGACGATGTTATCCCCTGTTGTATTCATATACCTAACCTCTTATACAAATTAGGACGTTAGGTAAGGAACGGTCCTATAGGTACCTTAATTCTTAGAGAAAAGTGTACACTACTAATAAACTGTTTTATCAAGGCGTTTCATATACCTAATAATGTACAAATAAAATCTTATGAGAATACCTACCTACTTGAAGTCTAAATTAGTATGATGTCTGTCTTATGTTGCCGATTTCTAAGAATGAACTTTTGACAGTTTACAAATGAGCCTTATACCTATGATGTTAAGACTATCGGAGAAATGGTGAGTCTTACCTTACCCTCATAAGGTTCAATCTATAACTGTCAAAATTTCATTCTTAAGGTGCATGCGGAGTTGCAGACCAAACGAGCAATCGCTATTCTAACCCTCTACTCTACGAAATTCAATCGCTACACAAAACGTGATTTGTTGATTTCGTAGAGTGGGGGATAGAATAGCGAATGCTCGTTTGGTCTGAATGCACCTTTATGGTGCGTTTAAACCAAAAGAGCAATCGCTGTTCTAGCGCCCGTACTCAAGTACTGGTCATTAACTTAATCGGAACTTCCAATAGGCAAATAGGTACGTACATCTTCCACCAACCATTCCATTTACGTTCCATCTTGTAAGAATCTGTATTAGAATTATTTAAAACCGAAATGCATACCATAGGTACTTATAGGTACCCAATTGGAACCTTAGTCCACTCTACTATAGAATAATGATGAAATGACAACGTAGGTACACGTTGTAGCTTATACAGCGTGTTTTTCTTCATACGCTATAACTTTAAGGAAAGCTTATTTAGGTCAAATATAATTAATTTCTCTAAGAAACTAGTGTTTTCATTCTTACCGTTATTGAGTTATTAAAAAAATGAGTTTAATCACTGAACATGTGTATTACAACCTTTATTACATTCTAATGTTACTTATTTTGACAAGTGCCGTCAGTCACCTGAGATTAACTTTTATTTTATTCTTAAGGTTCTCTCACACTTACCATTTCATTTATTATGCATGAAAATAAAAAAAATATTTTTTATCTAATTTTCCAAAAGCCGATATACCAGACAACTTCTATTAATGGCCCAAGTAACCTGTCTAATTTATCGCAAATCGAAACAAACACCCTGTATGTAAATGCATATTAGATGGCAAACCCACTTGCGTAGCGTGCACGTGGGTGAATATCTGAGCGTTTCAACCGCCTAATTTTGGTGGCATCAATTTTGCCGAAGTTTCTAAACGTCTCAATATTACTTCATCATTTGTATAAGGTACCGTGTTCAAAGGACATAGTAGCACATTGTAACGAATAGAAACTTTGGCAAAAAGGATGCCACCAAAATTAGGCGGTTGAAACGCGCAGATATTCACCCACGTGCGTGTGAGTTGCAAGTGGTGTGCGATCTACTATGACGTTTCCGACTCTACAACGCACACGCACGCACGTGCAGTAGCTGCACATGTATCTGGTGTGGCCCTGCCTTTAATCGGACGAGCTGATATACAACAAGGCCATGAATGTAGGATTAATATGGATTTGACAACGTTATAATAATAGCAAGAACGAAAGGGATGGTCTTATGAAACTTTTTACTAGTGGAAGTGAAAAGGAACGATAATCGTCCGTCCTTATCACTGTGCCACTATTTTGTGTGTGTGTGTGCATTAGATGCTAAATGTAAGTGCCAGACAAATGCGTTGAATACGTCACTAAGTGCCTGTGTGGCACTTTCTTCTTAGTAGTAAGTGACTATGTCTATCTCTCTTAGTGGCACACTATGTGCGGCCCCTCGAACAAGGCAATACCTACTCAATGGGTTCGCCATGGCTTGAACTTTACCTCCATTATGTTTACCAACAAAGTATCTAGGCACCGCTACCAAGTTCTGACCGCGGGATTCGAGGAAGTAATTTTGTGACCCTAGTGAAAATGGGTACCTATAACTGGCTTGCTATTTTTGAGAAACGAATATGTAGGTATATACTAGGGTTGCCACCCGTACTATAATATATAGTATCGTACTATAATTTACTCAATATATAGCAATATAGTACGTAAAATACTATATTTTTATTATATCGCCAGCAGCTTCTATTTTCTGATTGTTTGGAATTTTGAAACGAAAGGATAAATAGGTGTACTATTTTTTTCCTCTTTTTTCCTGTAAGTACAATATTTTTTTAACATTTTCATAAAAATACTATCTTGTCTTGCAAAAAAGGTGGCAACCCTAGTACCTATGTACCCTATAGTCCCTATACCCTTGAATTATAGTTGTAGCCTTTTCATGAACGTGGGTTTGCACCTAACGTGCGAATGCTCATTCTATCCCCCACTCGAAATCAACGAATTTCATCGAATCAACGAATTTCATCGAATCACGTTTTGTGTAACAAATACATTTCGTAGAGTGAGGATAAAAGGAGCAGTCGCTCGTTTGGTTTAAACCCACCTTAAGACTTTGGGCGTTATAACCCTTTTTCACTAGGGCCACAGAATTGTATCTATACCTAGGTACCTACCTCTGTAGCCTGTGTTATTTTAAGAATAAATTTAATAGACAATGCCAACTGAACTACGGAGACGTCCATTTAATGCCAGTAGTGGTATGCCCTGTCTACTTTTAGTCAGCGGTATCTAAAATACCTACTCAGCATATTCGATTATCGTCAGAACAAACAAGCACCTAGGTGTGGCTAAACCATCGATAACATCGCCATTACGTCGTGACCGCATTTGAATACTCAAGCTCGGTGGTGAAACCGCTCGATTGCGGTAGGGATGTCCGCATGTCCTCTGAAACGGTAGGTAGTTAGGTATATTCCTACCGGTGTACTACGCTAGCCAGGGTCTAGGTATTATTCGGTATTCTTACCGGTGTTATTAGCACAGGAGGGTTACAATGATCTCGTAACCTTTTGGACGCCAACGACTATATATTTGCACCGCAGATTCAACCCCAAAGCAGATATATAAGTCCTGGTCCACAGAGTAATATAAACAAATACGCACGTGCGCAAAGTTCACATTCGGATTTGACATTTTATTGACGTGGCGTCTGAGTGACAGGTTTTGTATTTGACGTGGCTATGCGATTCAGTTGATGTCTTCGGTTTGTTTGTTTTTGACAGTTATTCTATGGAGCTGACATTTGGCGATTCAGATTAGGTCGTAAACTTAATCACATTATTAGATCGTGGTAGCCACCAGGACTATAAGTTGGATCTTACGTGCTTCAAATTGGTTTATATAGCACATTTGTGCCTAATTATCTTGTTTCACAACTCAAAAGTGAGACAGCTAAAATTAAAATAGTTTATTACACAATTAATTTCGGAATCATACAAAAGATCTCAATGAGTAGAGATGTGTCCCCCATCACCAATAAGATAAGATAGTTTCGAATAAAAATTGTAATCTTACGTGTAAGTAAACTAAGTGGGGATTAAGGTCTCTGCCCACTAGACCGTAGCATACCATGATCGTAGCATGAACGTATCAGACACGGAATGTGAGACGACACGGACTACTATGCCCACTATAACGTGTGTACATCGTTTCAAGTCCGTGCCAAGCCCGTTTAGTGATCGTTGCATCCGCGTCGCAACCACGTATCATCCGCGTCGCAATTACGTATCATCCCCGTAGTATGAGCGATTCATATCCGTCGTTATCGTTCCATTATCACAGTTTTATCAGTTGCAAATTGTTTTCGCGCCCTTTAGACTACTATCGCTGTGCTAGTATTTTCCTAGGAGTTTATTTCTACACCTATTTTTCTGAGCAGGCATCGTAAACTGCGATCGAAATCCATTGAAGTACCTACTACAGTTGTTACTGAGTCAAGTCAAAGTCAAAAATTATTTATTGAGTAGGCTTAGCAACAAGCACTTTCGAATCGTCAGTTATGCTACTTATACATTTATATGGCGGAATGTGTTTATTTATCATTAATATTATTATAGTATTAAATAACACTTATCATAGTCTAGGTAACCTAGACACTGATAAGTGTAATCTATGATATTAAACGAAAACTTCTTGGAATTGGTAAATATATTGTCTATATTATGAGAGTACATATGTTCTTGTCATGATTGTCAATGTGACTCCGTCAAGTATACTGGTATTGTTTGATTATTTTTACATCTTCTAATAGTTTTGGAACAATAATTAATTTGAAACAACAATGAAGCAGCTGCTAAAGAGCATAGATTTTTCGAAAAAAAAGATATCGGTTTTGTGTACAAATTGTAATAAAAATCTAAAACCAATAAAATTTATTTAAGAAAGCCACATCAAAAGCATGGTTCTTACCATGTAAAAAAAGAAACAAATTGTGCAATCTATCTGGATAAATTCGTTAAGTTATATGACTGTTTCAAAATTGATATCTCTTTTACTTATTTTGTTTGTAAGAAACGAAGTCATATTTTTCAATCTCGATGAAAATCTTCGGTTTGCGGGTTTACAATAAATTAAGTAAGTTTTTTTTTCAGAAAATAGCGATGCTGATTATATTGTTTCCATTGTCTCGCCATAAGAAAATTATTACTCACTATCAGAAGTGAAAACTTTGGAGAGTTTTGGATAAAAATTGTAAATACAATACAAAAATGTAAATAGAACCCGTATGCTCACCGTTTCGCCGCCTGCGCACACCGTACGGCAACGTTGCGTGCCATGCACGTAGCGTGTCGGGGCCGGCAAAATATTCTCGCCGACAATTCTTGTCGGTCCGTGCATGGCACGCGACGGTGTTGGCCGGCGACGGAACGTCCTAGTGGGCATAGTCTCATACTTTTCCATACAAAGAATATTTTTTTGTCTGATACGTTCATGCTACGGCCATGGTATGCTACGGTCTAGTGGGCAGAGACCTTTATACATACTTTACGATCAGGGACCGGAACCGTTATTTTCTCCATACAAAAAAACGGTCCTTTTTTCGTTCATTTTCGTTCTTCAGTATGTAAATTGTAAGTTAATGGAATAATTAAAAAAAATATGGTATAAATTATATAACATATTGAGTAGTTTTAAAAAAGTATAAAACATTTAAAATATTGGGCTATTTCGAGGTTTTTGTAAAATAACGGTTCCGGTCCCTATTTACGATACACGCTGGATGCAGGTCGCATCTAACCGGTACATGTGGAGGTCCAGAGGGAAGGCATATGTTCAGCAGTGGACGTCTTATGGCTGAGATGATGATGATAATACACTCGACATAGTCTACTTATCTATTTCAAACTTCTAAGTTTTCAATAACATCCTCAAAGTCGGCTACCTCCAGCTCCAGGTAGGTAACTACTGACTGGGTACCTGCACATCCCTACGCCATGCCCTACTTCGGTACCATCAAATCATTGTCTAGTTCTGAATAGATCCGATCCCTCTAATTACGGGACTTTTATCACCTGCAACCGCAGAGTAAGCGCTGCCATTTGCCAATGACCGGGTAGAGTAAGTGGGGTAGGGTAGGTCGGAGGTCGCGGCCGTAGGGGGGTTAACACGTTGCTATTTATTTTTGTATTTTGCCTATATTTGTGGATTTTAGGTACACCCAATTAGCTTGAATTTAAAAAAACCTTAAGTAATTTCAGTCGGCTTTGTAACGACAAGTACAATATCTTTAGGAATTTAAACTCGATCGGCGTTTTTATATTATAATATGGCTTGTAGTTTGTAAAATGAACACAAAAACCGAGTTATTATCGAAATTTAATGCTTAATTGTCGTTACAAAGACTGAAATTAAGGTTTTTTTAACTTCACGCTAATTGGGTAACCCAAAAAGTGTAAATGCCCAGCCATGTCGCGGTAGCTATATTTTTTAGCCTAAATTTTAATAAGGGCTTGTCCATAAATCACGTCATACTGTATAGGGGGAGGGGGGGTTAATAAAAAAATCACCAATTATCACCATAGGGGAGAGGAGGGGGGTCATCGGACAAATCACGTGTAATTTTTTTTTACTCTCGAATCTGCTGAACAGCATTTTAGTCACTAAAAAATCTTGACTTTTTTATAAAAAACTTTTTAAATACTAAATTTTAAAACTTCGCGAACATTTACTTAAGTTGGCAAAAACGTAGGTACGTAAATTCAAGTGTTATTAGAAGGACTACTTTAGTTGGCAAAAAATTACACGTGATATTGGCTGGGGGGTGGGGGGTCAAATATCACCATGGGGGTGGGGGGGTCTAAAACAGGCCAAAATCCTATGACGTGATTAATGGACAAGCCCTAAGGTCACTCGGGGCAATTGCAATTAAAGGCAAATGTAGCTACTTAACCCTCTAATGCATAATTATGAAGTGTATAACTGTATGGTAATTTTAGTTTTGAACTCTATTTATGTACTGCTATTAGGGTTCAAATTTTAAATGTAATTTGGTCTGCCTTATGCATTAGAGGGATCTACATGTACAGGTAGGTAGGTAGGTAGATATATCATTCTTCAGTAGAAATAAGAATCTAAAAAAATATAAACAAACCAAAAAACTTGCATTATTTGGACGTAGTTGTAGTTACACGATAAAGTTCCAACACACATGAGTTTGTCATTAAAATCTAAACTTTCTGTCAACTACAAATGTCATCGATTTTTATGTCAAAGTCATGAGTTATCGGTGTAACTATGTCCATTTCATAATGAGTAATGACGCACTTTAAAGGTGCGTTCAAACCAAAAGAGCATTCGCTATTCTAACCCCCCACTCTACGAAATTCGATCGTGAAAACGTGATTGGTTGATTTCGTAGAACGGGGGATAGAACAGCGAATGCTCTTTTGGTTTGAACGCACCTTTAGAACACAATCTTGGTTTTATTGACGAACCTTAAACCTTAAGTTCACATACATTTTAAGTTAAAATTCATATTTATAAGAATTCACTTAAATATAGGTACCTATATTCGCGAACGTGTTTCACGATAGGTACGTGTCAAAGACGTCAAATGGAAAGTCAGCCATATTTGTTTTTTTTTGGATGGATTCACGGGAAATCAAACTGCAAAGGAAGGTTATTTTATGTAAATGGACAAATCGCGAGACAATGGCATATAAAACGACACATCCAAGTACCTATTTTCATATTTTACAAACGCGTGGCGGTTTCTAATGGCCTAATTACGAAATGAATTGACGAATATAATGTGGGATATACATACCTATAGGTAGATAAGTACTTAGTGCTACCTATCTACTTGCCTATATACAAGGTGCCCACGAGGAAAGGGAAAAATTCTAACAGCATATATTCCTAAGACTAAAAGAAGCAAAAAAATGTTAGATGGGTTTTGGTCAAATCTGCTTAACAATTTTTTTTTTTAGTTTTTTTGATGTTTTGATACTTATTATTGTGTTTTGAATGATGATTGATGTCTGTCAATTAAGTGTGACAAGACTAAGACAACATGGTGACAAATTCGTTTCCTAAAATGCGTTTATCATAGCGTAACGATCTAAAACGGTTTTAAGAAAAAAACTAATTTTCTCTTAAAATAGACTGAGTCCAGAAAACTTCATATTACATTTTTAACTTCAAATTTGGTCAGAAATCCGCTGTTGAATTTTTTTCCCTTTCCTCATGGGCACATTGCACATACCTATAGGATGTGGTCGATCACCATTTGAAAGTCCTCCCTATATTTCACCAATCTACTTAAGGTGGCAGCGTTCGCAATCATTTCAACTCTTTCACGCCATGATGTTCTGGGTCTTATCCTCTTCCTCTTTTATCTATTTTTCCTTTGATTATTTTTCTTAATATACAGGTTGAAATGCGGGTCGTAGACCAAGATCACGTTGAGAAACTTACACTGTGGAAACACCAAAAACTCGCGAAAAAATCTCATACTTATGATCTGAATCTCATTAGGATTTTTTTATCGTGATTTTTTTGTTTTACTCCAGTGTGAGTTGCTGAGCGTGACCGTATCCGTATGTGAACCAAAACCCTGTATGCGTACTGCCAAGGAGTGGAATTCCCTGCCAGCGTCTATATTTCCGAGATCATATAACCCGTCAACCTTCAAGTCAAGGGTGAATAGGCACCTTTTAGGCACTCACTCCATCGTAGGCCACGTCTCTGCCCTTGGCTAGTCTGTGGCCATGAGTAAACTATTTCAAATAAAAAATATATATATACTCGTACCTCTATATTTTAACTGGTGACGAGGCAAATATCAAATTACTCGAAAACCTGGCCACATTAAGGTAAAGACGCTTAATGCCGTCCGTCGCGACTAAACGCAGTCGTAAAATATTATATATCTTGATATGTTAATTTTCTATGTCACTTGGTGGTGATGTTCCATTCTGGTCAAAGTACAAAATAATAAGTAGGTACATCGGTAGTTGCACAAAATACATTATTGCCCATTTTGGAAAGCTTATGTATGTTTTTGACTGACTATAAATAGTAACACAGCAACGATACATAAAGGTTTACAAAATTACACTAGGTAGGTATTATACAGTGTGTTACCATGACCCGGGCTTTTACGAAAATTGGTAATAATACGCTTTACTAGCAATCGTTTTCAAGTGTTAACATTTGACAAGTAATTAAATAGACCGTACAATTAATTTTATTTTAGTCCTCCGAACGATCAATGTACTGCTTCGTTGTCAAACGTTGTGACTGGCTGCGATCTGTCATTGTCAAGTGCAAATTAACGATTCATTTTAAAGTACATTGCTTCTCAATCAACTTTTCTTAGAAAGTTAATTACTTTTACAATTTCCATTTTGAATCGAATAATGGTCACGGTTTGGCTACAAATCTGCATCGCATTCCTCGGTTTCAATAAAAACCAGTACCTATCATGTTAACACACTGTATAGATATCGAAATCCCGCACTTAGGTAACCCCTTACTGAAAACTCGTTCGCTCCCGAATTGCGCATACTTAGTACCTATACTTACGGATTAAAGCATGAAATGCCCGGATTGAGGCGGCCGCCACTCGTGTCGGGCCCCGCAAGTAATGAACTCAGGGAACAACGAAATGCCGGGTAATGGCTTTGGAGCTGGGACAAGCTGTCGATATGGAATTGGAATTATCGATAAAAACACCTCACGATAATGTAGGCTTATGAATTTTACTACTACTTACTGAATTTTACAAGCTAAGCACGTGGGTTCGATTCTCACCTCGGACGTTGGTGATCTGGGTCGTTTTTTCTTTGGTATATGACATCCAATATTTATAATTTACTACTTACTACTTCTTTTTTTAGATTCGAGTGACGTAAATAGTTTTGATATGATTCAGTGAAAAATAATACTCACATTGTACATAGAAAAATGTTAATATAATTTTACAGCTAAATATTGCACCTACGAGATCGTATACAGGGTGAAATAATTTACATGATACAAAATTAGATTTTCTGGATCTATTTATGATTGCGATCAACTTTTACTATGGAACATGGGAATGGGACTTGCATCGAATTTGGCAGAAAAAATTATAACTACTACAGTCGAGTTCATTAATATGTATTGTATACACGTTTGAAAGACGTCAGTAGTATGGATAATCGTATACATGTTAACTCGATTGTAACTAGCGACAGTTGGATTTACAATTTGTATGGAGATGTGGATTTTGTGATAACTTTTTCAAAGATGGTCCCATAGTAAAAGTTAGCTGTAATCATGAGTAAATCCAGAAAATATGATTTTGTATCATGCAGAAGGTTTCACCCAGTATAATTCATATATTTTTTATTTATACCTATTTGCATAGATACCCCAAACATTAATAGTAAAATACCTATATTGTTGCACAATTTTTGTCATATTCAGAAAAAGGTGGATATATTAAATTTCCTCCACTGTCATTCACCTGCAGACCGCCGTAGACCAAGAATCCTATAGTGTTCGGGTAATTTCGGAGTATAATTCATATGTATACGCGATGTAATCCGTACCCATCGTATTATTTCATGCATAACTATCTTAGTAACGTAACCGAAGAAAATTGTATTTACTTACAGTTATTATAATATAAGTATTCAAGTAGCAACCGACATTCGCCATTTACATCGATATCGACGTCCGAATATCGTCCGGCCCTAGCGGAATCGATCATAAAAGTGTCGCAGAACAATAGCTGCGGGTGGGCGCTGCGGGCGGTCGCCCCCTAATTAATTAACTATCGATATTATTCGATGCCCACCTCACTATTTAAGGGCAAGTGTAGGGCATGGGAAAGTTTTGTCGCGATTTTGAATTTGGCATTGATTGTAAATATTATAATATATATTATAACTATGATTAAAGTATGCCAGCTAAATTAGCATCTTAGACTACCTAGTTACCTACCCTATCCATGGGTAGATATGGGTACCTAGCTAGTCTCACAGCCTGCCTAGTAAGTATGTTTTAACAAGAAAATTTGGGCGTATTAAAAAAAAAGTTGATGTGGGGTAGCTTATCTGTCATAGGTACAAAGTAAGAATTTTACACTTTTTTTAGTGACAGCTTGCCAGAGATATCTAAGTAATATTTTGTGCTAAGATTAATAGGGGAGTTCCCTTTCCAAACTAATACGAACACCACCTAGTCTATGGTAGGTATTTATGTTTTCCGAGTGTTGCCGCTTTGCCGCATTGCCGTTGTTCGCTTATCCCTCGTCTTTACCATTGTTTAAAAAACAGAATTAAATTGACGAAAATACTAGATAATAATCAATCATTCTATCTTCATTTGCATTAACAAACCAAATAGCCCAAAACAAATGGGCGTATGCAAATTTGAAGCCATTTCTCCGCCCATTAGCGTTTTAACTTAAGCGTGCAACTAAACGAAATAAGTGACAAGATAACATTATTCTAACCTCAAACTAACTATCCGCATTAAACTAGCTCCTTATCTAAAAGAGGGCGAAGACAACATTAACCTTTCTTGACCGAATTACTGGCAACACCACGCGATGGCTGATTGCTCGTGCGATCGTGTCAGGGTGTCATTAGAAAAAAAAAACTTTTTTTTTTCATTCATTGCATTAGGGATTAGGGGTATCGAACGGCTACTAAAACTGCTATCCTAATCTAATTCAAACAATGTTAAATATAATCTGGATAAGCGACCCACGATGCCTACATGAAAAAACTAATTATGAAATTATACTTATTGTAGGTAAGCTAGAAAGTAGTTGTATGTTGTATGTAGGTATACTTACTAATAAATCGTCGGTGAAGGTGCTACCCTACCACGAAATGAGTAAAATTGAGGATTTGTCTCTGTCACATTTACCTAGGTACTAATTTGCAAATTTCGAAGTTCGCGGTAGGGGCGCTGACTGTACTGAGCTAGACAGGGTGAAATCTTTTACATGATTCTTACAAAATTATATTTTCTGGATCTACTCAATGATTGCGATCAACTTGAGCATCCTAGGTACAATGTCACAAGGGCCACTCTTACTCGTAGATATAGGTTATGTTTATTGATTTAATGTAGGTACGTAAGTACCTATGCATATAAATCTTACGGTTTTGAAATTAAAGAACGATAACAATTAGTAGGCAACTTGCTGAGCATTGCTAAAAGTGAAAACTTTAAATGTTATTAAGTACTATTTATTAATGTAGCAATCAAATCAAAGCCCTCCCCTTAAACTAAAGGGAGCAATAGAGTGTAGAGTATCGCTGAAAGTCGCAATTAAATCCGCGGCCATTTTGTAAACACTCCGTTTTACGAGCCCGCGCGGCTGTAATGACGATTAATTTCATATTTTGTAATTATTATGCCACTTCCGTTGGTTTAATGGGATTTGTTTTGATTTTTGATGCTTGGGTCGGCTAGCGAACAATAAAACCATACTTTGTGTAGCTCTACCCAATTTATTTATTTATTTATACTCTGGAAATCCTACTTGTCAGTAGAAAAAGGCGGCAAGTATTTTTTTCTATTGACAGCCAATTCTTCGTGAATAAATATTTTTTAAGTTGTTGCCTTTTCTGGACAAGCTGGTTGGCCAGATTAAACTTAATATTTAATGCACAACAGGATAATAATTTCGCAAAAGACGGCCTTAATGCTATGAAGCATTTTCTACCAGTCAACCTTCGGGCAAAGCAGAGAATATGTAGGCGGAGCAAGAACATGTGATATAATTACAAAACAAATCATTTTTTTTTATTTCATCAGTATATCTACGCTACGCCTTATAGGTAGTTTTTGTGCAGGTATTAAAATGCCTGCGGCTCTAGCGCGATCTTCGCAATCCGTAAATTTCGAGGATTTGTTTCTGTCACTCTAATAACGCCTTCGTTCGAGTAACAGAGACGGATTTACGGATTTCGAAGTTCGTCGTACCTAGTAGGAAGATAAGCATGTCACGGTTGTGATATACGGGCACATAAACAGACAGAGAGACGACGGACTAGACTTTCAGATACGCTAAAATCTAAAGTTTTATTTGAAACGTAGGTGATGTAAATTATGACTTGATGCGATTTGCTGGAGGCATACAGAATTCTTAAATACTAAAGATAATGTCGGCCATTCTATAAACGATATCCTACCATATTTTTATTTTATTATACCCAGGTACTTTTGTTCGCTAGATAAAATAATTTGAAAAAACTTAGCTTTAATAAGCAGCCAATTATATCCATATATTCGATGAACAATGAAACTTATGAGAACAAATGAAAGCTCAGATTAGGGAGAGCATCCAACAATTTTAATTGCGAACAAAATTCCTATCTCCAAATCGCGTTTTATTAAAACCTGAGAATGCAATGAACAAAAATTAACAACATTTAAATACGAGCTCCGCTCACGGCACAAACTGTCAACAATAAATATCAATTTAACACACTCGGACCACTATGAACACAATGCAACACAATTAATTACCTAAACTTTTTTATAATCACCTAATTACACGGTTTGGCTGACCGGCCGACGGCCGCGGGCGATTAAAAAAAAACAAATACGGTCCGTTTCACGGAGCAATACATCAACGTCCCTAGTTTCAAGATAAGTCTACTAAATGCCTACTTTCAGCGTTGAGTTACGTCTCAGTCGAAGTAATTAAGAATAAGGAGTTAGAACTGGCATTGTGGCGTTTGTTTATTTTCCGAACTTTAATTGAGGGTTCGAGTTAACAAACAGAAACAGGGATCTTTATTTATGAATCGCCCGCGGAGCGTTTTTAACGACTCTTTGTTCCGCAAATAACCTTATTACACGAGTATTCATTCATAACAGGCTAAGAATAATGTCCTTTAAATAGACGTTGTATTGATAGTATTTACGATAACAGGTGGCTATGTATATTATAGAGTAGTTTCCGTTTTATTTGATCAGCCATTTGTAGCAATTTAGTTGCGATAGAGACAGGTATACAATAGAGACTTTATAAGCCTATAAAAAACTCAACTTTGTAATTTTGTAAGTAATTTGCGCGATATAACATTTTATATGGGCCATCCGTCGTATCGGCCTTCGTTTTTCAAATTTGGTTTGGTTTTTTATTGATAGATAAACAATTTTTCCTAACTAGTGCGCAAAAACGAACTTTGCGCACGCTTCGCGCGCGGTAATTTCTCTTTTTGACGCACTCGTTATGAAAAAAATCGTCCCTTACACGTGCAAAAACTTTTTTTAACTCTGGTGATTTCTTTCACACTTTCACCCTCGCCGAAAAAAAGTTTTCCCGCACTAGTTAGGAAATGTACTATTGTCATTGTCTCATCGCAGCGTAGAATACAGATAAACCAGAGGCTTACCTAAACTCTTTCTCGCTCAGTTTCTCTCCGCAGGCGCGGATCCAGGACTTCGTTGAGGGGGGGGGGGGCACTGCCCTATGATATGATAGTATTTTATAGTTAAAACAGCACCTAGGCATACCTAAGTCCAGTGTTAAGGGGGGGGGGGCAGTGCTCCTATGCCCCCCCCTGGCTCCAAGCCTGTCTCTCCGTTGGGTTGTCCTTAACCCTTCGTCTGTGTTTGATAAGGATCCGTACGATAGATATAGAAATCAAATCAATTCATAATTAGAATTCAAAATCCATTGTACTGATCCTTAGCAACCACAGACGACGGGTTAAAGTGACCTAGTTATAGCTTGACAAATAACGAAACAAAAAAGCCACTAATACAATAACAATTGTTCATGCTGCAAACACTTCGATCCTTTTAAATTTGCCGCCCTTTGTAACTGACAAATTGGTTTGTGTAGTTCGATTCTCGATTTTCGAGGAAAGATTGTTTATTGTTTGTATTTGCATTCATGAACAAAACATAAGTTTAAGTTACATGAACCCTGAAGGGTGTCGCAATTTACATTAATTATTACTATTCTTTTCTTACTACTATACTTATTCATATTACTAATTTTACATTTTATAATTACATACTGTTACTGGTATGCCTATGACTAGTAACAACTCGCAGTACCGGTTAATGAGAGCCTTTTTGAAAGAAGAGTTTTATTTTGTGTATTTGAGGGTATTTTGGTAGATAATAATTAGTCTTCAAAAAAATCATTTAGAGAGTAGTATGCTTTATTTATGAGTAGGTGTTTTAGTTTATTTATAAATACTGTATATTTCTCTTCAGATCTGATGGTATTGGGTATACTGTTATAAATTTGGGCGGTTCTGTAATAAGGACTTTTTTTAAACATTTCTATTTTAGGTTCTGGGAGGGCTAAATCTTGTTTTCGGCGGGGATTTTTATTGAATTCAAATAGGTGGATATGCTTACGAACAAATTTGGCGGATTCTAATATATAAATTGAAGGAAAAGTTAAGACTTGCAGTGACTTAAAATGAGGTTTGCAGCTAGTTGTTTTTTTTTAGATTGGCTATGATGCGGATGCACTTTTTTTGCATTATAAATGCATCATGTGCATCCACGCTATGTCCCCAAAGTAAGACACCATAGGTTAACAAGGGGTGAGCATAACCATAGTACGCATAGATTGTTGTTGTTACATATATCTATTTTATTATATTTAAATTAGACGGGCCGCTGTTGATGAATACGGCTAAATCACTTGGCAAAGGCCACACATGTTTGTGATAATTTGTCAAGTCTATTTATCCTACTCCTGCAGGTAACTTAAAAAAGTTATAGCATAATTTATTTGAAAAAAAATTAATATATTCATACAGATATGGTCATAAAGGACAGACAGATTAAGGTGCATTCAGACCAAACGAACATTCGCTATTCTAACCCCCCTCTCTACGAAACTCGATCGTTACACAAAACGTGATTGGTTGATTTCGTAGAACGGGGGATAGAACAGCGAATGCTCTTTTGGTTTGAATGCACCTTTACATGTGCCTAAACTAGAATTCCCTGTGTTTCCGGCGAAAACTAGTTAGCACTGATAGACAGTCTTTACTGTACTTATCTCTGGTTGCAAGCTCGAATTGAGCCGATGGTCTAATTAATTGGCTGATGAATCGATACACGGCAGTTTATACCGACCTTTCGATAAACGCTGCTAAATATAGGTTCAGCTCGATAAAAAGTTAAGTGGGTAGTAAATTATATACAATATCTTATCGGAAGGAAATCACGTGCCGCCGAACGGTAGCAGACCGTGACGCTATATCTGCGGACAGTGTAGCCCATGGACGCTTGTAGGACCGTATACGAATAGTGATAAGGATGCTTAGCCAAGTTGCCAATCGCTAGCGCTTAGAAGCGTATCGTAGTTTTCCCTCTCTGTCACTCTTTCATATTAGTGCGACAAAGACTAAGGTGTAGTAAGCTCCCTTTCGCTTATGATTAACGATTAAGCGTTAGCGATTGGCAACTTGTCTAAGCACCAAGGTATATTTTCTTTGCTGGGGGCTGGGGACTATCGAGAAATTCGAGGACCTAGGTGTTTTCTGACGAAGACCAACACTTGCCCCCTTATTCATAATTTCAAATAGTATTCATTCCATGGGATATTGGAATATACGTTTAACGAATAGAGGAATTTATAGATTAGGTACAGTTAAAAATACGATTCAAATACTTTAAAAAATGTCTACTGTAGGTACCTATATAGTGCAGTGCAGTGTTCCACGATACAATAATGTGGCTTAAACGTGCTTAAACGTCTTGTAAAGGTGGATTTACACCAAACGAGCGAAAACTTATTCTATCCTCACTTTATAAAAATCATTCGCTACACCATTCGTTAATTTCGTACAGTGGAGGATAAAATGAGCATTCGCTCGTTTGGTGTAAACCCACCTTAACATGATATTATTATACACACACACATACAAACACACACATACACACACATGCCCACTTCATATTCAAGTTAACAAATAATAAAGTGGATTTTTGTAGGTACCTAAAGATTTTTGTTTGAGATTGTTAAAATACCTATCTGTAGGTACATATTGAATACATAGGTATTATTATGTAAGCTTAGTTATCTGTGGAATGCGAAACTGGGTCCTGTAACACAGGGCTTCCTAGCTCAGGACACAGGGTCGTGATATTACTGAATGTTGTTTTTAGTACAATAAACTTTTTTCATTTTTTCATTTTTTTTTTCAACAGTTGTAACGGCCATAAAAAAACTCCGTTTGGACGTCAAAGGACGCGTCTGTAAGCACTGTCTGTCATCAACGATCAATGCCTGAACAATGGCCGCCCCAAATGACCTCTCAACCTAGGCGAGCGTGCCAACCACCCATTTCGGAACGATTAATTAGCAATTCAAACAAATCCAGCTAATAACAACCACCGTAATGTCTTCCAGCCTAGCCAGCCAAGTGTGTTCTCGAATGCACATTGTTTCGTCGACTCTAGAGCTCATTTAATATTAGTTTGACTCGCCGCAAATAGCCTGTAATTAATGTCTTCCTAAGCGGTCGCCATATTTGGGGAGCGAGTTAATGGGAAAGATTTCCCGCCATTTTAGATAGTGCCGTGTTTGATTATAACTTTGTTAGGTGTTAAGTAATACAGCATAAGTAGGTATAGCCAATTCTATTCTGCGTCCCAAAACTTCATTGGCAACGGGCATTCACTGGCATTATTTATCAGCCATCCATCAGCCAATCTTTATAATCGGATCACAGAAAAGTCAGAATATACCTATGTGAATTCGATACATAATTTCGATATCACTCCAATGACGAATTTATAATTTATTTTTATACCAAGGATTTTTTGTTGCGTAATTTTATTCCATTTTGTGTAATAATTATACAAAATGGAATATTTCAGTGACTCGCTGGTATTTTTCAAATTGAAATTGTTAAGTAATGGTGGCAAATTAAAGTTCAAATTGTGTTTGGTGCTGCCATCTATTGATAATAACCTAGCAAAGGTGCTCCAATATGTTAAGTTAATTTTGTATGAGATCATTTATAAAATATTACCATTATCAAAATACTTGATGAATATTTATAATGTAATAAAACATTTTGTTTAAAAAGAGTTAAAATATGTATAGACTTTAAGACCTTATGAACTAATATGTATGTATATTTATTTAAAGCAAACTTTGTAAACACTGACATTAATGTCAAATTGTAGAAGCGTTTTTCTGAGCTACTTGACTCTTTATGTGCTTCATGGAACTCGACATCTTACTTCCTTAATTAAATCTTTTTAGAAATACGTTATATGCAACGTGGTTAAAATTATAATTTGGCTCTATTTTATAAAAACTGAAATCAGCGGACACAATTTTATCTATTTATTTGCAAATATGTGGACGCAAAAGAAATTTGTGTCAGGAATTTTAAAGTTGTCAATTTTATATACGCGAGTAAGTTTGATAACTGAAAAATACCATTGACAAGTATGAGTCTTCGAGTCTTTAATATTTTCTCTTATTTTATAATTAATATTAAATGAAATCTTTATTAGTTTACCATAATTATGGTTCGTAGTTCATAATCGAATCTACTAGTCAATATACGAAATTATAGCTTAATGGGTTACCGTATGTGCGGCTTAAAATGTCTCTTCATGTGTTTGGGACTAACTTGTATTGTAGGTTGTTATTTAGCCTTACTTCCTATAGAAAACGGTGAGTAAATACATCATAAATGATAAATCGTCGCTACATGCATATTGAACAATAAAAAATATTGTCCTCAGAGAAGCTGCCATCACCTAAACCAGTCCAAAAACATATCAGAAAATTTTCTCAAAATGAGCGATTAGCAGTGATAGTACCGTTTCGAAATAGATTTGAAGAACTGCTAGAGTTCGTCCCGCATATGCACGACTTTTTGAACACATTTGTGATACAGCAGAAAGACAGTAACCGGTTTAACCGAGCATCCTTGATAAATGTGGGTTTCTTGCACACGAAGAAAGACTTTGACTACATAGCCATGCATGATGTGGATTTGCTGCCTATGAATGATAATCTAAAGTATACATATCCAGCGGTGAACCCTGTCCACATATCATCACCACAGACTCATCCTAACTATCACTATGCAACATTTATCGGAGGGATCCTTTTGATAAGAAGGGAGCAGTTTGAGCAGGTGCAGGGGATGTCGAACAATTACTGGGGCTGGGGGCTGGAGGATGACGAGTTCTACCTGCGGCTGAAGGATGCAGGGCTGCAGGTGGAGCGGCCAACAGGGATCACCACTGGGATCGAAGATACATTCAAGTATGTATAACATTGATACACAAGTCACATCATTTTTATAGAAATTGTGAACAATATTTTTAAATTAGTTTGCAATTATAATATTTTTTTTATTATTTTTGGCAAAATTTGAATTACTATTTGGTCATCTATTGAAACTGTATATTGATTTAGTCTCATGATGAGTCAGTTTCAAAAAGATTGTCGGTAATTAAGGGCTTCATTAATATGAAATTCATGATAGTTTCCATTGTGCTACGAAAGTTAGTCATATACTATTTCTAAACATTATAATACATATTTAATTATCAAGTATTATGTTGTGTTTCTTTTCAATTACTCTTTTACTTCTTAGTCTGGTGACTAGAATAGGATTAATTCTTGAGTGTCCTGAATTGATAAGATTAAATTCCTAATGCTAATCAGAATACATAGGTACTACTAATCTATGTTATTTTACTATACTTAAGTTAGAACAAATATGGGTAATAAATATCTTTATATCTTTATTTACCCAAACACAGAAATTACAATTTTATCTGGCGATGTCCGGTGTGCCCCAAACTAGGCTGAGCCTGTATCTTGGGACTAGAGGTGTGCGCCGGCATTGAAATCGCAAAATTTTGGCGGCGCCACGCCGGCGTCAAGGCCACATTGTTCACCTGTATGTTCGTATGGATGAGCAGATATTAATAACCTAGATAGTAGATAAGTTTATTATTTAAAAAATAAACACGAAACAAAGTTAAAGATTGTATTTTATGCGGCAATTGTCATAATTATCGTGTACAAAAATTATTTTATTAACTCGCACTGGGTCGAGTCGTGACATTTTGTCTACACATCTACAGATTACCAATACTACACATTCCCGATTGTACAGATTCTTAACACTACAGATAAGAGATAATACTACAGATATTGTCAATACTATGCATTCCCGATTATACACATTCCCAATAACCAATAATACGGATTTCGAATACCCAACACTACAGATTCCCAATATTACGAATTCCCGATAGGTACTGCAGATTTAAAATACTACAGATACACAGCTTTACACCCTCTTCATAGTACCATCGTCGCCCATACTGTTAATCATACATCGGTGTATAATAATAGTGTATAATACACACGAAAAAATTTTTTTGTTTCATATTAACTCTATTTTTGCATCGCGCATATCGGTATATTTTGCTTTGTTTGACGTTATTATTACAAGCCTGCAAAAACTGCAAAAATAGCCAAATTTTATATGCGTTTTAATATAGCCATAAAAAATATTTCGTATATTTACTGTTCAAAAAGAGGAAACATACCGAAATGAGAAATACCTTTCATAAATTGCTTATGAAAAAAAAATTGTTACAAATTGGTCTATTTTTGGAGGAGACAACAGGGGACACAAAATCAGGTTTTCGCCAATTTTACGCAAGTATTACCAGGCGAAGCTGCAGTTGTCTATTTCTAAGCCGTGCAAAGGACAGCAAATTTTTTCAAATGCCAATTTAAAAAAATCTTACATCTCCTTTTTCCTCTAAAAATATCTTATTCAAGAAGCACAAAAATCGTCCATGGCAAACACTTCAATTAATAGAATCCGTTAATAGGCAGTAATTAAACCTCCTATGGTGGCCTAACGTAGATAACGAAAAAACATCCATCATCATCATCAGCCTATCGCAGTCCACTCCTGGACATAGGCCTTCCCAATTTCACGCCACAGTTTTCGATCTTTGGCTGCTCGCATCCAGCTCCTGCCAGCCATCGTCGCTCCACCTTTCCTGTGCCGAGACGCGGTCTCCACTCAAGAACTCGTTTACCCCAACTGTTGTCGGTTCTACGGCTAATATAAATAAAATAAATAAATAAACTTTCTGCTCTAAACGCTCTGGGATGACACTTTGTGCGAGCACTTACATTCTCGCCTAATGGATAGTGCTGCAGGAGTTGAGCATACGGCCGGCTTAGAGCGATGAGGCTGCCTGAATCCGGGGCTTGGCTGCACGCACTTCCTTCTCCTCATCTGGGAACCCTGTTAAATGACGACATTTTGAGGATCAGTATCGCTCTGAGGTTGGGTTCCAAGATGTGCGAGCCAGCCGCATCGGTGCATTTGCGGGGCGACTGTAGAGGCGAACGGTCATCACGGCTTGAGCTGCTCCCGGTCTGCAGGGCGGTTCCCGAGACACTATGCGATCAATGAGTTGATACGTCGCTCCATGGTCTCGGCGAACGTGCCTTGCATTTTGGAGCCTCAGGGCTTAAGCCGTTCGGACGGTAAGCGGCCGGATGGCCTTACGCTGGTTCCATAGGCGAAAGGTCGGAGCCAGCTTTGGGATACTACCTGTGTGAGTACTTTTGCACCATCTCACCTTCCTAACACTGGTGGAACAGCAGGTTTGGCGGCAGAAAATGCGGCCAGGCTTAAGCATGCCAAATACGCCAGCCTGGAGCCAACGTGCGATTTTGATCCGATCGCTGTGGAGACGGCTGGGCCGTGGGGTGTCGAGGCTAAAGGGCTCGTTAGGGACTTGGGGCGGCGTTTGCGTGACAGAGGTGGTGATCCCCGATGCGATTTCTACCTCGTACAACAAATAAAGCTTGCCATCCAGCGCGGCAATGCCGTGAGCATATTTTGGCACTTTTGGACAGGGTGAGAGCCGGAGCCGGGTATAATTTATTTAGTGCTTTGTAGTTTTTGTTTTAGGTTAATTTTTAGGCAGAGTTAGAAGTAATGTATGGTGTAGTTTTAAAATGTTATAATAAATAAATATCTTGGGACATCTTACACAAATCGACCTAATCCCATGGTAAGCTCAATTAAGGCTTGTAATGTGGGTACCAGGCGACGATATATATAATAGATACTTAAATACATAGACAGCCATGACCAAGGAACAAATATTAATTTAATAATAAGTATGGCCAGCCCACTGTCACTTCAGCTTGTTAACACGGTGGGCTATGTCGATCACTTTGGTTATCTGCCGGATAACTTCATTTCTGATTCGATCTCGCAAAGAGACGCCGAGCATAGCCCTTACCATAGCTCGCTGAGCGACCTTGAACATACCTAGGATTATAAGCCTAAAAGCGGTTCAATTAGACCTACGTTACGATTACGACTTACGAGCAAGAGTGTTGAAAAAAGCATTACAGTTGGGAATCAGTAGACGTGAAATCTAGAGAATATGGAATCTGTAGACATAGGAATTTGTAGGCATGGTAACCTGTAGAGTTAGGAATCAGTAATATCTGAATCTGTAGACATGGGAAATCGTAATATGGGAAATTTAAGTATTGGTATTCTGTAGGTTTCTAAATCTATAGTATTGGGAATGTGTAGACTTGGAATTTTGTAAAAGAAATCTGTACAATTGTGAACAATTCTGCCCGAGTAGTGTGTTTTTTTCGTAGGTACGTATCAATCTCCTTTAGGCCTGAAAATCTGCAATCCAGAAGTGCTGCGCATACAATCTTTTCGGTCAGAGGGAACCGTTTGTCGATATTCGCAAGCATATTATTCTTTAATGTCGATTTGATCAGCGTGGTGCGTAATTTAAATGATTTTATTACGCAAATTTTTTGTCGCGGCGTGAATTTTGAAAACGTCGGCGGCGGCGGCGGTGGCGCACACCTCTACTTGGGAGGGACCCACTGAGTCCGTTTACAAAACATTCGTGTTTCATATTTGGGCAATGAATATCTATCTTAATGTAACAGTATAACTAGTTTGTTTTGCTAAAAATATAATATTATAAAACAATTAGTAGACTTAAAAAAAATAATTTATATTACTTTGTTATCTATTACTCGCCCCGTTGCTTTAAAGCAGAAAGAAAAAAATTGAATTATATTTTTTATAATAAAGGAATAATAGAAAATAGAACGTAAGATTAATTGAGAGCATAACTAAAAAATAATCGTAATCTAGTTCCCAAATGATGTAACGCTTTACCAACAACATTGGTCTTGTCTTAGGCGACCAGCGGGGCGAAAAGCAGATGTAAGAGAGGGAGCCTCTCGCTGATCATTCCAACTTATGAAGTTGCCTATACCCTCCTCGCATCTCTCATACTGGAGATACAGACTACTTGCCACAACTGTTCTTTATGTCTGTATTAAATACTCAACTTACCTTTCCAGACACATCCACGACAAAACCTACCGCCGCCGCGACCACCGCAAGTGCTTCAACCAGCGCGAAGTGACGCGCCGCCGCGACCGCGACACCGGCCTGCATGACGTGGCTTACCGGCTGCGGAGTGAACATAACCTCACCATCGACGGACTAGCGGCTACGGTCGTCAATGTGGAGCTAGTGTGTGATGAGACGAGGACTCCTTGGTGCCAGTGTCCCAGTACTGTTGTTAAAAAGGATAGCAAATCTAAGAGTTAATCTGCATAAGTGAAACACATGAGCAACATCCAAAAAGTGCAATCAGTGAATGTTTGAAAGAAACTTTTTGAGTCTTATTTTATTCAGTCTTCTAAAGCTGCCATTGTCTTATAAGGCCAAATACCCTAGTGTTATGTGGTAGTTCCTGAAGGTGCGGAGTGAACATAACCTCACTAACAATGGTTTAGTGGCTACAGTGGTGAATGTGGATCGTGTAAGGATCTAGTGTCATGAAGAAATGTTGCGTTTTCAACCATAAATAATTTATTACATTAGGCATCTTTGACAAGATTTTTTAAGAATTGGAATTTATTTTGAGTTTTTTAAATTAAGGAAAAACAGTATTTAAAATTATGACGTAAATGTTTGTGTTTACAGAATGGTAAATTTACGAAAAGCAGGAATTTAACCGCATATAGCACAACTTGATATAATTAGAAGTGTAGAAAAACTGACGACTAAGAGAGAAAAGCGCCATCTATGAATGGATTAAAGGACAATCAATCTGGCAAAGAAAACCCTCTTCGATCGATAGCAATCTTATTTGAAGGGTGTAGTGCAATTTATTTATAAAGTGACACTGCAAGGAGACAACTTAGTATATTTACCTAGTCAAAAAAAAGTTGTCTAAAGTGTTATCACGAAAATTGAACGCCTATACAAAATTCGTTTTCCGATGTATCGACTGATTTGGTTTCCCGTACTGTGTACTAGACTAGCGATTTTTTGAGTCTTTATTTCTCTAATATGGTGTAATAAGATTTATGGAGTACCTACAAGAGAGCTCGAAAGCTCGCAGTCTAATACGAGCTTTAATGTCGTCGCTCTAAAGTTTTCAACTGATGAAATGTTCTGCAATGGGATTTAGGTACCTAAACCCCATATCATATTATTGTATACTTTACTTTTATACAATTCCTTTTTAACCTTGTCCAATGAATATATTAGTAAAAGGATTGAATTATGACATTATTACCTGTTACCAATTGCTAGAGTTGCGGTAGAGCGAAATTTCAAGTCGGCCATATTTGTTTACCTTTTTTTTACTTGTACTTGAAAATGGTGTAGATGTGTGCTCAGATATTGTATACTTGGCTGTACAGTCGAGTTCATAAATATGTATACAATTGTGCACCCTATCCCAATACTCATTAAAAATTTGTAAACATATCTACTTATGAACTCGACTGTACCCACACGGACTGAAACATACTCAAGCAATAATTACTCTTTACGTTACTTAATTTTAAGTATTTTATACAGTACAGACAATAAAGATTATTATCTGATCCTTCACTGTTTTATTGTAATTAACCCATTCAATGCCGAAGACGCGAATTCGCGTCCTATGTATGCGTAAACGTGATGCCGAGGACGCAAATTCGCGTCCTCGAGTTATTTCTTTTTTTTTGCTAGAAATCAACTGTACTTAAAAGCTGATACCAAAATGTTATTTTATTTATGGAGGATAATATTATACCGTCGCTGGTTTCTGGATTCAATGCATTTGTAATTTTCACAATTCTTATCTCGTAGGCCGAAGACGCGAATTCGCGTCCTGTGTATGCGGAAACAAGATGCCGAGGACGCGAATTAGCGTCCTTCAAGTGTGAAATAACCTAATGCCGCAGACGCGAATTCGCGTCCTTGAAGTGTGATAATATAACCTAATGCCGCGGACGCGAATTCGCGTCCATTGAAATGTTAACGTGATGCCGTGGACGCGAATTCGCGTCGTCGCGTAGAAGGCGGCGGCGCTTCGTGATAATTAAAAATATGGGGCGTCAGCAATGAATGGGTTAAAAGCTGATACCAAAATGTTATTTTATTTATGGAGGATAATATTATACCGTCGCTGGTTTCTGGATTCAATGCATTTGTAATTATCATAATTCTTATCTCGGATGCCGAAGACGCGAATTCGCGTCCTGTGTATGCGTAAACAAGATGCCGAGGACGCGAATTAGCGTCCTTCAAGTGTGAAATAACCTAATGCCGCAGACGCGAATTCGCGTCCTTGAAGTGTGATAATATAACCTAATGCCGCGGACGCGAATTCGCGTCCATTGAAATGTTAACGTGATGCCGTGGACGCGAATTCGCGTCGTCGCGTAGAAGGCGGCGGCGCTGCGTGATAATTAAAAATATGGGGCGTCAGCAATGAATGGGTTAAAATATTATAAGGGGAAAACAAACAACATATTAAATAAATAGAACACTTTATTGAAGCATTTCTAAGGCACTAGTCTCACCGCGAGCTACTAAGCTATGAGCTATCGGCTATAAACACGAAGAAAAGATACGGACTCCCGTGTAAATAAAAGAGACACGGCGATACTCGCCCAGCTATCAGCTATCACCGCCGAGCGAGTATCGCCGTGTCTCTTTTATTTACACGGGAGTGCGTATCTTTTGTTCGTGTTTATAGCCGATAGCTCATAGCTTAGTAGCTCGCGGTGAGACCAGTGCCTAAGCCTATTATAACAGATTTGTTTTGTTTATTATCAATAAAAAGCTCCAAAAGTATGGGGAATAGAATTCATATTTAAAGCGTGTACATAATAACAACACAACTTTTATAATAATAATATGTCAATGACGATGGTCCATATTGGCACTTATACAATTTTTTCTTCGAATATTTTTACTAATACCGTTTTTTACTCATAATCATCATTACTCCGAAAATTTTTTCTCATACTTTTTTTCTTACTAAAAATTATACTTCTACCTACAATGTTCATAACGATTTTTATTTCGAAATTTTATCCTCCTAAAGTCATCAAGTAGATTAATCTATACTCATAAAGTTATTTGAAATAAATTGTTTATTTATAAACATTTTCCCATTAGGTTCACTCTGTTGTGGTATAATTATTTTATGAATAACAAACTATGTAGTCATAATGGGCTTTGTGCAGAAACTGTTGTGACATACTCAACTTTAGCATATTTCTTTGTGGCAGATTTCGAGTTGTTCGAATATTATTCGAGCATAATTTCGATGCTCCTATTTATGATGAGGCATAATCTGGATGTGCATAAAAAGTATCGGCATAGTTTGTTTTAGCATAACAGAGAAGGAATAATTACAACCTCTCAATATAATCGAGGTAGTAGTAATATTCTATACGTTACTTACTGTGTTACTGAGCTGAGTACTTTCTAGGTTGCTAAAAAAAAAATAACCTCGAAGACTAGGGCGGGAGCAAAGCTCCCGCCTTAGTCTTCTAACCTAACCTATTCGAGTCGGATCTGCCCCGGAAGGTTTTGTTCGCTCGCTTCGCTCGCTCACTGCAGAAATTTTCACCCTCACAGCAAATTCTGCCTGACGAAAAAGGCAAGTTTCGAACATGTGGCTACATGCCCAAAAAAAAAGGCAAATCTAATTTCTGTCTTATAACATTCGGCGTAATTAATGATATGCCAAGATAGTTTCGGACAAAATAATATTCGAAATATTGTTATTTAAGCCAAGTGATGTTTCTGTCTCATTAAGTTGATGCCAAAATAGATTATACCAAGTTCTAAGCGTTTCGGACAAAAAAAGTTTAGAGGGAACCCGTTTAGTACAGTACCTACTCTGCCACAACCTGATTTGTGCAGGTAGCTAGTTTACAGTAATAGTACGATTTATATTTAATTAAACAAAAATAATTCATACATAAAACCAGTACAGATAAAAATAAATACCTGTAATATTAGAATATATAGCATAAAATAAGTATAGTGAAAAATTATATAAACATAAAAGTTAGTACTAAAAATATGTATGAAAAACAATATTATGAACATAAATAATTCTATGTGATGATGATTATGAACAAAGATTATTCTAAATACCGATCATTATGAAGTTAAATTGTATAAGAAAAATTTTCGGAGTTCCAATAATCTAAGTTGCAATTTTATAAATACTTTGGCGCACCCCAATGACATCCATAGCGAACTATGTAAACACACCATTCAATAAAATATATATATTCGAGCACTATTTTATAGTATTATGGTTCAATATAGGAATACCAATGTTGTAAGAGTTGATTAAATAACATGTGGATTTAGCACACATATTTTAACGATAAACGGGACTTAATCTTGTAAACTTACGTTTTTAATATTATCCTGACGATTCCTACATGACGGTGGTCGCAGGCAGACGACGTCATGCCTGAAACGTAAGTTTTCGCGATTAACCTTTTGGACGCCAATGACCGATATACTCGTATTGGCTTGGCACCGCAGGTTCAACGCCAAAGACCAATATATAAGTCTTGGTCCACAGAGCAATATAGACCTACACGCGTCCGCGTAAAATTCAATTTCAATTTTGACATTTTGTTGACGTGTCGTGAGAGTGACAGCCTTTGTATTTGACGTGGCGTCAAAAAGGTTAATACCCGTTTGTAGTTAAAATACGAGTGATAATCGTGAAAGCTTAACCCTTAAATGCATGACCTTGACAAAGATTTATTAAAATTTGAATTCTGACATGCTGTCAATAGAGTCATACATGATGGACATATATTATACATCAGTACATCACTATGCATTTAACACCTTCGCTTCGGCAATTAGCTTAACTAAGGGGTCGAAAGACGCTACCGCATTTAACGTGTTAAGGATTAAAGCTATGGATTTAGCATAACGTAGAATGAAATTTAAAATATTTTGAATACAAGGTTTGTTTACATTGTTCGCAATTTACATTCTCGGCGACTTTCTCCTATTGAACGCTTTACCACCTCAGGGTGCTTAGACAAGTTGCCAATCGCTAACGCTTATCGTCAATCGTAAACGAAAGGCAGCTAACTGTCTTTGTCGCACTAATATGCAAGAGTGACAGAGAGGGAAAACTATGATACGCTACCAAGCGTTAGCGATTGGCAACTTGGCTAAGCATCCTGATGTAGTGTAAAGGCCAAGCCACACCGGATGCGTGTGCAGCACGTGCGTGTTGTAGCATATGTAAATGTCATATTAGATGCCACACCGCTTGCGTGGCGTGAACGTGCGCGTGACCAGCTAGCGGTATGACATCTAATATAACATTTACGTACGCTACAACGCGCACGCCACGCACACTCGCACGTACTGCACACGCATTTAGTGTGGCTCGACCTTAACATAGTCAAAAAGTGCGCGCGGCATTGCTTTTGTAGTGTTATTGTGTTTACAAATTCACATACATTTGTGAATGTGAATTTTCTTGTGTAATATCTGATATTAGTAAACCTAATAGCAAAAAAATAAAGTCCACCTCATAATGTTGCTGTTAAATGCAATTCCGCCCTTTCGTTAATTTGGGGCTATAATTTTCGTTCTCGTAAACAATAAAAAGTTATATTTTTCGCATTTTTTTTTATTTCACTTTTAACCTTTTGAATGCCCAGTTGCGAAACCATTTTCTGCGCCACAGACGCCGGGGAGGCTAAAAATATGATTTTAAAGAAATAAAGTCGACTTTTAAGGCACGGATCCCACCAATGGCAAGTTAGCAAAAGGATGTTTTTTTTCGCGAAAAAATGTTTTCCTCACATTAGAAATCAGAATACGAGTGAATGGATCACCACTTAGCGTCCGTCGTGTTTATAAGCCACAGTAAAGTAGACCTTATGTATCATACGGGAGTTACTAAAGTGGCTTGCGCTTGCGGCGCCTGCACGTCATCGTCAGCGGCACTACCGCGAAAAACGAAATTCGTAAATTTTGAGGATTTGTCTCTCTCACTCTAATGACGCCTTCGTTTGAGTGACAGAGAAAAATCCTCGAAATTTACGAATTTCGATTTTCGCGGTAGTAGGCCAGCTACAGCGGGCAACCGCCTCCCTACTTTGAGTACCTACTTATTTAGAGTTAGTTTAATACTCAAAGCCTCCCTACGACAACATAATATTAGGTATACATAAAAAGTCCGTTCTGCGGCCTATTTCTCGAAAGCTTGTAACTTGTAATACAAGCGGAAGTCCTTATCTAATGAATAGTGTCAAAAAGAGACTTCCACTTGTATTACAAGTTACAAGCGTTTGAGAAATGGGCCCCGGGTCGTCGGGTTTGGTTTCTTTTAAGATACCGACCTTAACCTTTTGACCGCCAGACATGCCGAGCTCACGATTATTTAAGCGTAATTGAACTTCACGGCATCACGCGTAAGTTCCTACTGCATTAGCGTAGCTATCGGCCAGTACCGTCGTAGTCACGATTTTCCGTTTTCGTCCATGGCCGGTTGTGGCTGTCAAAAGCGTAGTCAAAAGGTTAAAAGGTATCGAGGGAGGCTGATGTGGCAAACCTTTTTGGGTTGCTTATTACCGCCTGCGACTCTGCGAGACGCTGGCGGCTAAACTGTCATTTAAGACGTTATGCCAAGATGTTGGAATAATCTGTTGCTCTGTTGTGATAATAGGAGTTGTCATGTATTTAATTTTCAGTTCATTGTGCATCTAGGGAGGTAAGTACGGTATTACTAACGAGAGTCGTGTTAGAAGCGCGACGCCGTAGGGGGAGGGCTTTTAATGATTCGAGTTAGTATGCCTCTTACTGTTGAGGTTAATTTCCTTTTTTCATATTGTCTATGACTGTCTAGAATTCCGTCAATTCAAATAGAGATGACGGAATGTCTTATTATTGTTCTAAAATATATATTGCTATGCTGATGCGAATTTTGTGTTTAATATTTACTACCAATATATAAAAGGTTATGGGCAATTAAAAAGTGGATAAAAGTTAATAAAATAAATAGCCCAGAAGTATACTTCAAGAGGTAAGTTGTATCTTTAAAAATTTTCAGCCACAACGGCGAAAACCAAAGATGGCATCTGCCAATCACAATGGTATGCCTCAATTAGATGATAAAATAAATTTTTCGAACTGGAAATTTAGAACTAAAACATTGTTAGAAGAGAAAGGCGTAGTAAAAGTGCTATATAAAGATGTGCCGGAAGATGTAAAAGAAAAAGAAAAATTTGAACTAATTGACGCGAAGGCAAAATGCACGATTGTGCAATACGTGTCTGATAAATACCTAGATATTATCAAAAAAGCAAATACAAGTAAAGAAATGATGAGCAAACTAGAAGAAATATTCGAAAGAAAAAGCGTTTTTAATAAATTATACCTAAAAAAGAAATTATTGACACTTAAATGTCACGGAAATCTACAAGACCATTTTTTGAAATTCGATTCCATCATAAGCGAAATGGAAGCCGCAGGCTGTAAATTAGATGAAAGCGATAAGGTAGCCCATCTATTACTCACATTACCCGATACATACGAAACCGTCATAACAACTTTGGAGACTATGAGCGTTGAAAAAGAACTAACTGAAGATTTTGTTAAAGCCCGTTTACTAGACGCAGAACTTAAAAACAATGGAAGAGATCCATCATTTCAACCAGAAGTAACATTTCTGGCATGCTTTAAATGCGGAAAACAAGGGCATAGGGCAACTGACTGCTACAGTAGCTATAACAACAACTATAACCAGCAAAGAGGCCGGACTCCTCAACGAGGCTCCAACTTTTATAGAGGCCAGAATAATAGAGGAAGATCGCATAGAGGTCAAAGCACATATAGAGGTCAAAGCACGTACAGAGGTCAAAGCTCACATCATTCGAAAGACAGAGTAGCTTTCATAGCAATGGCCGCCATAGAGAACACCAATCATTTTATCCTGGATTCTGGCGCCACAAATCATATGATTAAAACAGATTGTTATAAGTACGTTAATGATGTAAAAGACTTGACAACACCTATTAAAATACAAATTGCAAACGGAGAAGTTTTGGTAGCACGAAAAAGAGGAACTTTAAACGCAAATTATAAATATCTAGAAATAACAATTGAAGTACTCATTGTAGAAGGACTGAAACATAACTTACTATCAATAAATAAATTAACAGAAAAAGGTTTTGACATTACCTTCAACCATACAAATGTTTTGATAAAGAAAGACAACATTTATATAAAAGGAGAAAAACATAACAACCTTTACACTTTAAAATTAGATCTGACAATTGAAGAAGCTCATGTAGCAAATGAAAGCGATGATTTATGGCACAAGAGACTTGGCCACATAAATTATAATGACTTAAAACTGATGAACTTACCAGTACCCGATAAGGTCTGTGATACCTGCATCGAAGGCAAAAGCACTAGGCGTAGCTTTTACTATCAGAAGAGTAATACTAAACAAATTGGAGAATTAATTCATTCAGACCTATGTGGACCAATAGATCCAACAGGAATATTTGGCCATAAATACTTTCAAGTACTAATTGATGACTATTCACATTATCTTATGATCAAGCTATTGAAAACTAAAGATGAAGCAGAAAATAATATAATTAATTTTATAAAACTTATTAAGACGCAATTCGGATTAAAAACAAAAAGAATTCGAGTTGACAACGGAGGAGAGTTTAATTCAAATAAATTCAAATTATACTGTACCAATAAAGGAATCCAACTTGAATATACAACTCCGTATACGCCTCAACAAAACGGTACATCAGAGCGAATGAACAGAAATATACTAAATAAAGTACGCACTAAACTAGCGGAAACAAAATTACCAAAATATTTGTGGAGTGAAGCAGTCACAGCTTCCGCTTATGAGATAAATAGAAGTCCAACCACAGCGTTAAACGGAGAAACGCCAGCGACAATATGGTTTGGCAACAATAACTTGACAAAACTAAGAGTTTTTGGCAGCCAAGCATGGGCTGTGACACTACCCAAACCAGCAAAAATAGAGCCAAGAGCTAAGAGATATATAATGGTTGGATATAGTGGCTCGGGATACAGATTATATGATCCTAAAGAAAATAAAGTAATAATATCTACGGACGTAAAATTCAACGAAAAAGAAATCGAATACAAAGTAGAAACGACTGATCAAAAACAACATACATTCATACCCTATATAACTAACGAAGAAGATGAAATTGAAGAAACTAATGAAAATATAACAACAGATAAAACATATAAAGACGATGAAATAGATGAGCCAAAAGATAAAAATAAAACAAATAATGAGAATGCACGGAGACATGATAGTGATGAAGAAAATAATGATAACTTAGATGATACTCTCACTGACACGGCAAATGATTCCTTCCACAGTATGCTCGAAGAACAGATCCCTCAGACCACAAAATCGGGAAGACAGATAAATAAACCTAATCATTTAAATGATTACGAAATATATATGGCATATTGTTTGATGACTTGTGAAGATCCAGTAAGCTATAAAGACGCAATAAAAGATAAAGGATGGGAAGAAGCAATTAGAAAAGAAATTAATTCACTAGAAAAATTACAGACTTGGGAAGAAGTAGAAGCAAAAGGCAAAAAAGCAATTGATACGAAATGGGTCTTCAGGATCAAAGAGAATGGACTAAAAAAGGCCAGACTAGTGGCAAAAGGATTCCAGCAGAAAGAAAGTTATTTCGGGAATAATTATTCACCAGTAGCGAGGATGAATACAATAAGAATGTTTTTAGTACACGCAGTACAGAATAATTACAAAATTTGTCAATTGGACATACCAACAGCTTTTCTCAATGGAATGTTGGAAAATGAAGTATATATAAAAGTACCCGAAGGAGTGAACATTGGTAAAGACAGAGTATTAAGACTAAAGAGAAGTTTATATGGACTAAAGGAAAGTCCAAAATGCTGGAATGAAAGGCTTGACAACTTTATAACAAATGACATAGGACTAAAGCGTTCCCAACATGATTTTTGTCTGTACCATAACACCAAAGTATGGATGTTAATATTTGTCGACGACATATTAATTACAGGAGACGAGGAGGAAATAAAAAGAGTGAAGGAGGAATTGTTCAAAGAATTTCAAGCTAAGGATTTGGGATTAATCAATAAATTTCTTGGAATAGAAATAAAAAGGTCAGACGAAGGAATGAAGATAAGTCAGAGCAAACATATTGAAAAATTATTAGAGAAATTCAAAATGAATGAATGCAATGGTGTCAAAACCCCAATGGACAAGGACATACTAATTAATACGACTAAGGATGTCACAGATGTCGTAGATGTTCCCTACCGGGAAATAATAGGAGGCCTTATGTTTTTGGCAACGGTAACCCGACCTGATATTAGCTATGCAGTGTCATACCTTAGTCAATTTTTAGACAAACCTAATGCACAATGTTGGAAGCAAGCAAAGAGAATTTTAAGATATTTAAAAGAAACAATCTATTTCGGCCTGAACTACAAGAAAGATGAAAACAAAATTGAAGCATACTCTGATGCAGACTGGGCAGGTCAGAAGATCGACAGGAAGAGCACGAGTGGTAGTGTGATTACCTACAACGGTAATGTTATAGGATGGCATTCAAGAAAGCAACACTGTGTTTCACTGTCAACGGCAGAAGCTGAATACGTCTCACTGGCCACTACATGTTCAGAGGTAGTAAATATAAAAGGACTAGCCAAGGATTTCGGTAAATGCTTAACCCCTACCATTTACGTCGATAACATGGGAGCCATCGCCATGTCGAATAGCTACGAGAACAGCAAACGTGCGAAACACATCGACATCAAATACCATTTCGTCAAGGATCTAGTTAAAACTAAAACTATATCTGTCAATCATATTGATTCATATAATAACGCTGCCGATATGTTCACGAAAGTACTGTCAGCAGACAAATTTATTCATAATAGAGATTTACTTAATGTTTATTAATGTTAAACGGCTATTTTGTGGCAAACGCTAATACTGTAATAATTATTTGTAACGATTATAAATGTGCCTACCCACATTTACAATCGAGGAGGAGTGTTGAGGTTAATTTCCTTTTTTCATATTGTCTATGACTGTCTAGAATTCCGTCAATTCAAATAGAGATGACGGAATGTCTTATTATTGTTCTAAAATATATATTGCTATGCTGATGCGAATTTTGTGTTTAATATTTACTACCAATATATAAAACTTACCGACCGTGATGCATACAATGTTTTTCATCATACTTGCGGAAATAAAAGTTATAAGACGAAATATATTTACTTATACATTACTCCCGCGATACATGCAAGCAATGGCGCGCTTAGAAAGCATGTGTGATGAAAAATATTTTTCATACATATTGCTCTATAAAAATAAGTTTTCATTATTTAATTTCGTTAAGTCCCACAGTTCGTAGTTCATAATCGAATCTACTAGTCACGTATCTACGTCCACGAAATTATAGCTTAATGGCTTACCGTATGTGCGGCTTAAAATGTATCTTCATGTGTTTGGGACTAACTTGTATTGTGGGTTATTATTTTGCCTTACTTCCTATAGAAAACGGTGAGTAAATACATCAGGGTCGCGTTTTATAAAGTTACAATTTACAAGTTTGCTGTTTGCCTCTCTTTCTAGCCAATGATTGCGTGCGTTAGAGAGACAAACAGCGAAATTGTAAAATGTAACTTTATAAAACGCGACCCAGATATGATAAATTTTCGCTATAATGCATATCGAACAACAAAAAATATTTGTCCTCAGGGAAGCTGCCGTCACCTAAACCAGTCCAAAAACATGTCGCAAAATTTACTCAAAAAGAGCGATTAGCAGTGATAGTACCGTTTAAAGATACATTTGAAGAATTGCTAGAGTTCGTCCCGCATATGCACGACTTCTTGAACCGGCAGGGGATTCCGTTTCACATATTTGTGATACAGCAGAAAGACAGTAACCGGTTTAACCGAGCGTCCTTGATAAATGTGGGTTTCTTGCATACGAAGAAAGACTTTGACTACATAGCCATGCATGATGTGTGTTAACGCCTGGTAACATTGGCACCGGCGTTGACCAATCCAGACGACCGTCGGTAGCGAATGGGAGGGCTCCCAGAGCGCGACGACAGCGCCCAGGTTGCGCGCACTCGACACCACAAAAAGCGGAGCACCGAGCCCACGGCTCCCTCTTTCCTTCTAACCACTGAAGCCGCCGCACGTGTCCTAGACATAAAAAAGAACCTCTCGATTGTACCTTATCCATAAATAAAATTGTAAACTATTTAAGTAGTTTTACTTTCATAGGCTGAAACATAATTGGCGACCGTGACAGGACACGTGCGGCAGGTCTATTATCTTAAAATTGCAGAGCCTGACTTGCGTCGGCCATATTGGAGCGTCGTGCGCTTGGAGCCGACGACGTCGCAAGCCGAATCCAGCTACCGCCAGCCTTCGCCGCCAGCCCAGTAACGCGTGCCCGAAGAAGAGGACCGCTGAGGGACAGCTGCGGCGAAGACCAGGGAACCTTGGGACGGACGATCGTCGGCGTCTGGTAGCACGACGCGACCGCGTGGCGCGCGGCGAGACAAGGCGAGTGCCCTGATACCGAAAGTGCCCATCCGTACCCACTTTTAAATCTAAGTCAAGTCCTTTCTTTCTTTTTCTAACTTAAATTCTCAATTTCAATATTCTGACCTACAAACTTGACTACAATTTAACCTAAACATACCTATTTTGCAGTTCATTGATCTTTGACCATTACGTAACTAAACTCGACAAATTACTTTAACTTAAATAACCTTGAATCCCAACTAAATTGTCTTTAAACTGAGTGCCTACTGTGATTTATTGCATCTATTTGTGTTTTTACCTACAGGACAGTTTCTTATCAGCTTGTTTTTAGTGATCTTCAAATACCTAACCTCTCAGTGCACGTTGTGTGAGTTAACTTAAATACCGCTTCAGTGCCTATCTATTTAGGCTTTCTTAATTAAATAAGGCAGTGCAGTGAAAACCAGTGCATTCCTTTAACGATATAATAATAAATACCTAACGCGTATATTTAAAACCTGACTGAAGCGGCTTGTTTGTGCCTATGTTATCGCCAGCTTGCCTACGCATTTACGTTTAATTCATTTGCACTTAAAAACCCCTTGTTTGCAAGCGCACGTGTGCCATTCTAAAATTAATTTAACTTATTTCCTTTCTCTTTGCTGACATAAACAATTTCATTCAACTTCACGCCACCCTTGCCTGCGCTTTGGTTCTTGCACGCATATGCACTCTTTCTTTTGCACGATTTCAGTGACGAGGCTGCCCACGTGCGCGCCGCGTGCCACGCATACATACCACGTGCCCACGTGTGCTTCGCGTGCCACGTGCGACCACGTGGCTGCGCACCGGGCCACCTCGGCGTAGCTGTTGAAGGCATCAGGGGCGTGAGCTGTTTTGCCAATTTAACTTTTTGCTGACGTGGATACTTTTTAACTCTAAATAATATTTTTTCTCAAATTAATTCGTCTGTTTTGCCAGCTCAGTTAACAAACACAATTCAACATGACTGAAGCTGCAAAAAAGGAAGCTCTCTTGGCCGAATTACGCATTAAGCGTGGATCCATAAAGGGTCAAGTTTCTAAATTTCGTGGTTATTTAAATACAATTAAGGATGATGAAGTGTTAACGGGAATTAAATTTAATGAGCTTACCTTAAGATTAAATAAAGTTATAGAGTTATCCACGCGCCTAGACGAGCTGCAAACTTCGATTGAGGTAGTTAATTCTGAAAGCCTTGAGAGTGAGCTCCTAGAAAGGGACGCTAATGAATCTCACATTAATTCTGCTATAGCTGTAGCTCAAAATATATTAGAACGCTCTCAAGCTCAGAAACCCTCACCTGAGCCGTCTGTAAAAACTTGTTCTTCGGGCGGTTGTCATTCTGAGCACCTCGGCTTCAAGTTGCCTCAAATTAAAATAAATAAATTTGATGGATCTTATTATAAATGGATGGAATTTAAGGACCTTTATGAATCTTTGATTCATAACAATGACCACATTAAGTCGATCCACAAGTTTCACTACCTAAGTTCGTACCTTGAAGGCGAGGCTGCTCGTGTAATTGCAAATTTAGAAGTTTCAGCTGTCAACTATACTGAGGCCTGGAGACTGCTGTGTGACAGGTTCAGTAATAAAAGGCAATTAATTACTAATCATTTGAATGCATTATTTAATATGGAAAGTATACAGCGGGAGTCTGATGGGTCGCTTAGATTTTTAAGCGATAATTTCACTAAAAACCTCCGAGCGTTGAAAACATTAGGTCAACCTACGGAGCATTGGGATACAATGTTAATTCACATGTTAGCTGCAAAATTAGACTCAAATACATATTCAAAATGGGAAGAGCACAGAAATACTCTTCAAGAGTGGCCTACACTTGAAGATTTCAAGGAATTTCTAAAAAATCGTGCAGATATATTAGAAAACCTGTACCGATCTAAAAGAGAAAAACAATCTAATCACAGGTTAGAGCCTGTGACTAATAAAAATTCATTTAAACATGATAAAAACATAAAAACCTTCATGATTTCAGAAAAACAAGGTGACAACAAAGGTCGGCCGTGCGTCGTGTGCCGTGGTGATCACAGAGTGTACGACTGCCCAGCCTTCAAAAAGATGTCGGTCGATGAGCGCTGGTCGCGGGCGTCCACTCTGAGACTCTGCCATGTCTGCCTCCGCCCGGACCACGAGACCCGTCAGTGCAAGCTCAACGGTTGTCGTGTATGTAAGAGACGTCACAACACATACCTACACAACAACACACAAACCACTAACAATCTGTCTAGTGGGTCTAACACAGATCTAATAAGCCAACCCACCGACAGCGTTAGGGAGGAAGCTACTTCCTCCTCAACAATGGTAACTTCTGACAGTGCCGAGGTGCGAAACACCCTCACTGCTAATACTTCTCTCAACAGTAGTGAAGCATTGCTCTCTACTGCTCTAATTGAAATTGTAAATCCTGTCAACAATAAGAGAGAGACAGTCAAATGTCTCTTGGATAACTGTTCACAGTCTAATTATCTTACTGAAGCGTTAAGGCAACGCCTGCAACTTGACCTTCAGCCTCTAACTGCCACAAATGTAACGGGAATAGGAAATACCTCTCTGACCTATAAACCTATGAGGTGCGCAGCTCATATAAAATCTAAACTGACCAATTTCAATGCTAACGCAGACTTTCTTGTCTTAAATAAAATAACTGATCAATTTCCTAAAAAATATGTTGATATTAGTTACCTTAACTTACCGGCATCGATGAAACTTGCAGATCCAACCTTTAACGTCCCATCTCAAATAGATATGCTATTAGGAGTTGAACTATTCTGGTCGATCGTTACTGGAAGGGCAAAAACATTGCAAGGTAGTAAGTGCACCTTTCTTATCCCTTCAAAGCTTGGGTGGCTTGTAGCCGGTCCGATAGAGGGCGCCACTGCCTATGTAAACTCATTAAACACAAGTACTCATTGCTGCATGTCTGACCTGTCTGCCCAAATGACTAAGTTCTGGGAGACGCAGGAGGTACCGCAAGAAGCGGACTTCAAAAATGGAGGTGAGTTCGATTCTCATCCCATAGAAAAACATTTCACAGATACCACATATCGCCAATCTGATGGCAGGTTTGTAGTGCGTCTACCTTTAAAGGATACGCCCGACTGCCTAGGCAACACATTTAACATTGCTAAAAAACGCCTATTCAACTTAGAAAAACGTTTCAGTAAACAACCTGAACTTAAAAAAATGTATACTGATTTCATAAACGAATATGAAAGTTTAGGTCATCTGTCGGAATCTAAGCAATGTTACAATGCTTATCACGTCCCTCATCACCCAGTGATGAAGGACAGTGAATCTACACGATTAAGGGCAGTCTTTCATGGCAGCTGCCCAACCTCCTCTGGTTATTCTATTAATGATATCCAGATGGTAGGACCTAACATACAAAACTCGTTATTTGACATATTGCTTAGATTCCGACAGTATAGATATGTGCTGTCGTCTGATATAGAAAAACAATATCGTCAAATCTTAATTAATGAAGCAGATAGACACTTGCAAGTCATTTTGTGGCGTGAAAACGAGCACCTACCTATTCGTTCTTTGACCTTAAATACTGTTACTTATGGCTTCGCCTCTTCCAGCTGGTTAGCGGCGCGTTGTTTGTGGCAGTTGGGGGCTGAGAGCAAGGATCCATTAGTTAAGACTATAATACAAAATGATTTTTATTGCGATGACTTACTGACAGGCGCAGATTCTGTAAAAGAACTGCTTCATATACAGGCCGAGGTATCAAAGGTCCTAACCGCCGGTTGCTTTAACCTACGTAAATACCGCTCGAATTCAAACGAGTTATTAAGTTCTGATTCTATTAATCAAAATGATCATTTGGCATTGAGCCAATCTTGTCAAACACTTGGACAGGGCTGGCTGCCCAGCCAAGATATTCTAAACTATGCAATTAAGCCTTATGAATCTGATGAAAAGGTTACAAAGAGATCAATATTATCAAAAACGTTCCAAATCTTTGATCCCTTAGGCCTATTAAGTCCGTGCACAGTTAAACTTAAAATATTACTTCAAACCTTATGTACGAACCAATTTCACCTGAAATTCAGCGAAGCTGGACGCAATTAATTAAAAACTTGCATCATATAAAAACGCTTACTATACCTAGATTTGTATTTTTTTAGTCCTACATACTTTAGTCAAAATTGCTCAACAACAGTCGTTTAAGTCTGAAATAGAAACGATGCACAAAGGTCACAGGTTGAGCCCTAAATCACATATCACAACTCTGTCTCCGTTCCTTGACTCTCAAGGCATCTTGAGAGTCGGGGGGAGGCTGGAGGCTTCTGATCGTAGCTACGACCAGAAGCATCCCATGTTATTACGTGCTAAACACACTCTAACCAGACTCATTTTTACACATGAACACATACGTCTCTTACATGCAGGGCCACAGTTGTTATTATGTTCAGTTCGAGACATTATATGGCCGGTCGGAGGCAGACATCTCGCAAGAAGCACGGCCCGCAATTGTGTCACTTGTAGGCGTATTTCTGGTCAAACTTTAAAAAATATTATGGGCAACTTACCCGAACAACGCACAAACACTGATTTTCCATTCACGTCAACTGCGCTTGACCTAGCTGGTCCCTATTTCATAACCGATCGCCGCGGACGTGGATGTAAAATTACCAAATGTTATATGTGTCTATTTATATGTCTAAGATATAAATGTGTACATTTAGAAGCTGTAAGCGACCTGTCTAAAGATTCATTTATGCTTGCACTTCGCAGATTTATCGCCCGACGCGGTAAGCCCGCGGAGTTGTTCTGTGATAACGGTAGAAACTTTGTAGCTGCAGCTAAAGAGATTAATGACTTTTATAAACTATATCAAAATGATATATCTGATTTTGCAGCTGGTCAAGGTATTAAATTTAAATTTGCGCCAGCTTACGCTCCTAACTTTAACGGCTATGCTGAGGCCGGTATTAAAAGTGCTAAATTTCATCTAAAAAGAGTATTAGGTACTACTCATCTCACATTTGAAGAGCTGTCCTCCTTGTTTAGTCAAGTAGAGGCAATATTGAACAGTAGACCACTCTGTCCACTATCCTCCTCCCCCAATGACTTAGACCCCCTTACTCCCGGGCACTTTCTGGTTTTTAGGGCGCTCGAGTCGCTGCCGTCGCCGCCACTTGAAGACCGGAACCCACAACGCCTGGACCGCTACCTCAAGCTGGAGCAGCTGCGTCAACACTTCTGGAAGCGGTGGTCGTCGGAGTTCGTGTCCCTACAACAGCAACGCTACAAGTGGCGCGAAAGACAACGCGATCTACGCCTGGGAGAGCTGGTGCTCATCAAAGAGGAAGGCTTACCACCGCTGCTGTGGCGCATGGGCAGGGTAGTCAAGCTATACCCCGGCAAGGATGGCGTGCCGCGTGTCGCGGACCTCAACACTGCCAGGGGGCTCGTCAAGCGAGCACTCAACAGAATATGCCCGTTACCTATGCAAGAAAGGGACTCCTGAAAGATACTCTTTCAGCGCCCCGGAGTATGTTAACGCCTGGTAACATTGGCACCGGCGTTGACCAATCCAGACGACCGTCGGTAGCGAATGGGAGGGCTCCCAGAGCGCGACGACAGCGCCCAGGTTGCGCGCACTCGACACCACAAAAAGCGGAGCACCGAGCCCACGGCTCCCTCTTTCCTTCTAACCACTGAAGCCGCCGCACGTGTCCTAGACATAAAAAAGAACCTCTCGATTGTACCTTATCCATAAATAAAATTGTAAACTATTTAAGTAGTTTTACTTTCATAGGCTGAAACAATGTGGATTTGCTGCCTATGAATGATAATCTAAAGTATACATATCCAGCGGTCAACCCTGTCCACATATCTTCACCACAGACTCATCCTAACTATCACTATGCAACATTTATCGGAGGGATCCTTCTGATAAGAAGGGAGCAGTTTGAGCAGGTGCAGGGGATGTCGAACAATTACTGGGGCTGGGGGCTGGAGGATGACGAGTTCTACCTGCGGCTGAAGGATGCAGGGCTGCAGGTGGAGCGGCCAACAGGGATCACTACTGGGATCGAAGATACATTCAAGTATGTATTACATTGATACACAAGTCACATCATTTTTATAAAAATTATGAACAATGTTTTTAAATTAGTTTGCAATTATATTTTTTTTTTATTATTTTTGCCAAGATTTGAATTACTATTTGGTCATCTATTGAAACTGTATATTGATTTAGTCTAATGATGAGTCAGTTTCAAAAAGATTGTCGGTAATTAAGGGCTTCATTAATATGAAATTCATGATAGGTTCCATTGTGCTACGAAAGTTAGTCATATACTATTTCTAAACATTATAATATTTAATTATCAACTATTATGTTGTGTTTCTTTTCAATTACTCTTTTACTTCTTAGTCTGGTGACTAGAATTGGATTAATTCTTGAGTATCCTGATAAGATTAAATTCCTAATGCTAATCAGAATACATAGGTAGGTACTACTAATCTATGTTATTTTACTATACTTAAGTTAGAACAAATATGGGTAATAAATCCATATTTGGGCAATGAATATTCTCATCTATCTTAATGTAACAGTATAACTAGTTTGTTTTGCTAAAAATATAATATTATAAAACAATTAGTAGACTTAAAAAAAAAATTATATTACTTTGTTATCTATTACTCGGCCCGTTGCTTTAAAGCAGAAAGAAAAAAACTGTATTTAATTTTTTTATAATAAAGGAATAATAGAAAATAGAACGTAAGATTAATTGAGAGCATAACTAAAAAATAATCATAATCTAGTTCCCAAATGATGTAACACTTTGGCAACAACATTGGTCTTGTCTTAGGGGACCAGCGGGGCGAAAAGCAGACGTAAGAGAGGGAGCCTCTCGCTGATCATTCCAACTTATGAAGTTGCCTATACCCCCCTCGCATCGCTCATACTGGAGATACAGACTACTTGCCACAACTGTTCTTTTTGTCTATATTAAATACTCAACTTACCTTTCCAGACACATCCACGACAAAACCTACCGCCGCCGCGACCACCGCAAGTGCTTCAACCAGCGCGAGATAACGCGCCGCCGCGACCGCGACACCGGCCTGCATGACGTGGCTTACCGGCTCCGGAGTGAACATAACCTCACCATCGACGGTCTAGCGGCTACGGTCGTCAATGTGGAGTTAGTGTGTGATGAGATGAGGACTCCTTGGTGCCAGTGTCCCAGTACTGTTGTTAAAAAGGATAGCAAATCTAAGAGCTAAAACACATGAGCAACATCCAAGTAGTACAATCAGTGAATGTTTGAAAGAAACTTGAGTCTTCTAAAGCTACCATTGTCTTTAAAAGGCTTCACAAAATACCCTAGTCCTATGTGGTAGTTGCTGACGGTGCGGAGTGAACATAACCTCACCATCGACGGTCTAGCGGCTACGGTCGTCAATGTGGAGTTAGTGTGTGATGAGACGAGGACACCTTGGTGCCAGTGCCCCAGTACTGTTGTTAAAAAGGATAGCAAGTCTAAGAGCTAAAACACATGAGCAACATCCAAAAAGTGCAATCAGTGAATATTTAAAGAGTCTTATTTATTGAGTCTTATTTTATTCAGTCTTCTAAAGCTGCCGCTGTCTTTAAGAGTCACCACTAAATACCCTAGTGTTATGTGGTAGTTGCTGAAGGTGCGGAGTGAACATAACCTCACCATCGACGGTCTAGCGGCTACGGTCGTCAATGTGGAGCTAGTGTGCGATGAGACGAGGACACCTTGGTGCCAGTGTCCCAGTACTGTTGTTAAAAAGGATAGCAAATCTAAGAGCTAAAACACATGAGCAACATCCAAAAAGTGCAATCAGTGAATGTTTAAAGGGAACTTTTTGAGTCTTATTTCATTCAGTCTTCTAAAGCTGCCGCTGTCTTTAAGAGTCACCACTAAATACCCTTGTGTTATGTGGTAGTTGCTGACGGTGCGGAGTGAACATAACCTCACAATTGACGGACTAGCAGCTATGGTGGTCAATGTGGAGTTAGTGTGTGATGAGACGAGGACACCTTGGTGCCAGTGTCCTAGTACTGTTGTTAAAAAGGATAGCAAATCTAAAAGCTAATCTGCATAAGTGAAACACGTGACCAACATCCAAAAAGTGTAATTAGTGAATGTTTGAAGGAAACTTTTTGAGTCTTATTTTATTCAGTCTTCTATAGCTGCCATTGTCTTAAAAAGGCACCACCAATTACCCTTATAGTGTTATGTGGTAGTTGCTGATGGTGCGGAATGAACATAACCTCACTAACAATGGTCTAGTGGCTACGGTGATGAGTGGAGATAGTGTGTGATGACTTTGATGAGACGAGGATGCCTTAGTGTCAGTGTCCGATTACTGTTGTAAAGAAGGATAGCGAGGCTAAAAGCAAATTGGCAGTAAGAAAAATACTACCTACTAAAATACAAAATCAACATACATTATTAAATGTGAACAGTGGACTTGTTTATGCACTTGTTTAACTAAAAATATATTGATTTAAACTTTCACGATTATCACTCATATTTTAAAGTCGTCAGGATATAATTAAACGTCAGTTTACGCGATTAAGACCCATTTGTCTTTAAAATATAACTCAAAATATGTCCGCAAATCGCACAGTCATAGTCATTCTTTAGTCATTATATTTGCTGCTATGAAGCCACTGCTTTACATGGCAGGGTCGTCATGTAAGGATCTAGTGTCATGAAGAAATGTTGCGTTTTCAACCATAAATAATTTATTAGATTAGGCGTCTTTGACAAGAGTTTCTTTAAAGAAATGGAATTTTGTGAGTATTTTAAATTAAGGAAAAACAGTATTTAAAATTATGAATAAATGTTTACGCGTACAGAATGGTAAATTTACGAAAAGCAGGAATTTAACCGCATATAGCACAACTTGATATAATTAGAAGTGTAAAAAAACTGACGACTAAGAGAGAAAAGCGCCATCTATGAATGGATTAAAGCACAATCTATCAGTGGCAAAGAAAACCCTCTTCGATCGATAGCAATCTTATTTAAAGTAGGGTGTAGTGCAATTTATTTATAAAGTGACACTGCAAGGAGACAACTTAGTATATTTACCTAGTCAAAAAAGTTGTCTAAAGCGTTATCACGAAAATTGAACGCCTATACAAAATTCGTTTTCCGACTGAGTTGGTTTCCCGTACTGTGTACTAGACTAGCGATTTTTTGAGTCTTTATTTATCTAATGGTGTAATAAGATTTATGCAGTACAAGAGAGCTCGAAAGATCGCAGTCTAAAGGTGCGTTTAAACCAAAAGAGCATTCGCTGTTCTATCCCCGTTCTACGAAATCAACCAATCACGTTTTGTGTAACGATCGAATTTTGTAGAGTGGGGGGTTAGAATAGCGAATGCTCTTTTGGTTTGAACGCACCTTAATACGAGCTTTAATGTCGTCGCTCTAAAGTTTTCAACTGATGAAATGTTCTGCAATGGGATTTAGGTACAGTCGAAGACAAAATAAGGGGTATACAAAAACGTTCAAAAATATGTCCCAGTGCACTCTAATTCTGTGTAATAAAAACGTCGTAACATATTTATGAACGGATTCTTTCGATACTTATTTTTGCACTTGACTGTACCTAAACCCCATATCATATTATTATATACTTTACTTTTATACAATTCCTTTTTAACCTTGTCCAATGAATATATTAGTAAAAGGATTGAATTATGACATTATTACCAATTGCTAGAGTTGCGGTAGAGCGAAATTTCAAGTCAGACATATTTGTTTACCTTTTTTTTTACTTGTAACTGAGAATGGTATAGATAGAGATGTGCTCAGATATTGTATACTTGGCTGTACAGTCGAGTTCATTAATATGTATACTATTGTGCACCCTATCCCAATACTCAGTAAAAATTTGTAAACATACTTATGAACTTGACTGTACCCACACGGACTGAAACATACTCAAGCAATAATTACTCCTTACGTTACTTAATTTTAAGTATTTTATACAGTACAGTACAGACAATAAAGATTATTATCTGATCCTACAATGTTTTATTATAATTAAAATATTATAAGGGGATAACAAACAACATATTAACGGGTGATAACAAAAAAATGAGAATTGATTCAGAGGCGTAAAAAATATATATCTTGTTTATTATTTTTAAGTATTGGATGTCCTTAGGCTATTTACACGTAACGGCTATTTACGACACCATTAATAGAATTTAAGATACGGTTCATGGTAAGATTTTCGTCAAATGTTAAACCCAATGTCTGGACAAGAGTGTTGGACGGCTTCCTTTTTTCTTTTGGGTGTTTTTTTATGTTTTGACCCATTTACACAACTGCACAAAAATTTCAAATTGTTTAAATACTAAATTAATACATTAATGCAAAAAAATCTCCCATACAACAAGATGGTTAAAAATATTTGAGGTTTTGGATTTCCACTCCTTGATGAAATTAACCATTTTTTTCTATAATTTCAAGTCATCCAGTAAGACTGTGAAGAAAAAAATATTTTTACAGATCAAAGTATTTTGGTTTTCTTTTCGTCTTGCTACATTCTGAACCAATGTTTTTAAAACATCAACAAGCATGGGAGCCATGTAAAAACTTAATTTTTTTATGGCAACTCGTGGACTGGTGGAATCATAATGATTAAAATTACAATTCTGTTTGTTTAGTCTTTCCTTGGTCATTATGTTTTCTGATTTGCTGTTACCATTTCTGTAAGCTGTTGCCAGGGATGTAAGGATTCTATAAGGAGAGGATAAGCAAACACTTTTATTAATGAAATTTTCCTATTTACTTAGGTTTCTTCTATGTTTAAGTTTGAAATTTAAATATATGTCCAAGACATTTTTTACAGTTTATCTTTCAAATCCATTTTCGTCAAAAACGGAAACACTTAAAAACAATTAAGAAAGCTAATTTTAAGAACCTCTGAGATATCGCTACAAGTTCATGAACAAACTATGTCATTTATGTGACTAGTTTAATTTTGAGGTCTAGGGAATATGATTCTCATTTTTTTGTAATCACGCGTTAAATAAATAAAACATTTATTGAAGCATTTCTAAGCCTATTATAACAAATTTGTTTTGTTTATTATCAATAAAAAGATCCAAAAGTATGGGGAATAGAATTCATAGTTAAAGCGTGTACATAATAACCAGTGGTCGGATATCCCGGTGCAACAAGGGGTGAATGACCTCAAACATTATACTAATATGGATATACCATGGGATTCCACAAAATTACACCCAGTAAAGTTTAGTAATATTTTGTAACGCAAAATAAGTGCATGTACATACAAGCGTTTATTATTATGCGATTTCGACAATTATTTTAAAAGATAGGTTATACATTTTGTTTAATATTGACCTTAGTACCAAATAGCCTTTTGGTATTAATATTCGTAAATAAAAGAGTTTAGCTTTAAAAATATAAGTTTTTTACTAAGGCACAATAGGTTCCACTTCTAGAAATTGCGAACGTAAAATAAACAGAAATATAATATAATACACGATTTTCTTAATCCGTGATCAGGATTAAAACAATATCCATACCCAGCCTAAATTAAACATTTTAGGTGAGGTCTCCCGCAGATACCTCAAAATTTTATTAATTTGAAGTTAAAGAAAAATTGTATCCAATAACCACTGAATGGTACATGGTCTTCCTGAGGTCATCAATTACTAAGTTAGAAAAAATATACCTGGTTACGGATTAAACATCCTCGTGTGTGTAACATGAAATGAAACATTTTTAAGCATGAAGACTTGACACACCTATGCAGACACATTAGAGTAAATATATGTATTTTATGAAAGAATTATGGCTTACTAGGTTCTATAAAATTAAAATAGCATATAATTATTTTCTCCAGATTTTCTATTTTCAATCGATTCCTTTTCACATCTAAAAAGTCCTTTCCACTTCTACGGATGTCAGTGGAGCAAATTTGTAAAGAGACACTTCATAAGATGCGGTATTATTTGAAATTTGGTCTGTGTATTCTCTAATGTCATCCAAATCTGGATTTCGTGCCAACTGCTTCTAATTTAATCTGTGTAGCCAAACTTGAACTCCGTTGACTCCGAGTTTTTTTCACCTATCAGAATTAATAGAGCTCGTGATCCTGAGTCGAACAAGCCCAAACTTGTCGGAATTAAAAAAAAGAGTTTTGAACAACGGTTTGTGAAAACGCCTAAATATTTCGTTTATGTTCGTAATTTGAGCTGCCTTTTTAAGTATACCTATCAGATCTATATTTTTTTTTTCAAACTAAACCCGGGAATTTAGGTCATATCCATATTAACTTTTCTACTTGGTATCCCCTGGTGTTGCACCGGGATATCCGACCACTGATAATAACAACACAACTTTTATAATATGTCAATGACATCCATAGCGCACTATGTAAACACACCATGACTCCCTCCCTCCCTGTGACATGCCTCCCTATGACATATTATACAAACGTTAGCCAGATTCTACACAACAAGTCCATTCTGGTCGTCGGGTTTGGTTTCCTTTAAGATATCGACCTTAACCTTTTGACCGCTAGACATGCCGAGCTCACGATTATTTAAGCGAAATTAAACTTTACGGCATCACGCGTAAGTTCCTACTGCATTAGCGTAGCTGTCGGCTAGTGCCGACATTGGCGTCGTAGTCACGATTTTCCATTGTCGTCTATGGCCGGCTATGGCTGTGAAAAGCATAGTCAAAAGGTTAAAAGATATCGGGGAGGCTGATGTGGCAAACCTTTTTGGGTTGCTTATTACCGCTTGCGAGACGCTGGCGGCTAAACTGTCATTTAAGACGTTATGCCAAGATGTTGGAATAATCTGTTGCTTTGTTGTGATAATATGAGTTGTCATGTATTTAATTTTCAGTTCATTGCGCATCTAGGGAGGTAAGTACGGTATTACTAACGAGAGTCGTGTTGGAAGCCCGACGCCGTAGGGAGAGGGCTTTTAATGATTCGAGTTAGTATGCCTCTCTTACTGACCGTGATGCATATTGCATACAATGTTTTTCATCATACTTGCGGAAAAAAAAGTTATAAGACGAAATATATTTATACATTACTCCCGCAAGCAATAATGGCGCGCTTAGAAAGCAAGTGTGATGAAAAATATTTTTCATACTTATTCTTATTGCTTTATAAAAAAAAGGTTTCATTATTTAATTTCGTTAAGTCCCACAGTTCGTAGTTCATAATCGAATCTACTAGTCACGTATCTACGTACACGAAATTATAGCTTAATGGCTAACCGTATGTGCGGCTTAAAATTTATCTTCATGTGGTTGGGATTGGGACTAACTTGTATTGTGGGTTATTATTTTGCCTTACTTCCTATAGAAAACGGTGAGTAAATACATCAGGGTCGCGTTTTATAAAGTTACAATTTACAAGTTTGCTGTTTTTGTCTCTTTCTAGCCAATGATATATTGTTTCTAGCCAATATGTGCGTGCGTTAGAGAGGCAAACAGCGAAATTGTAAAATGTAACTTTATAAAACGCGACCCAGATATGATAAATTTTCGCTACATGCATATTGAACAATAAAAAATATTGTCCTCAGGGAAGCTACCACCTAAACCAGCCCAAAAACATGTCGCAAAATTTACTCAAAAAGAGCGATTAGCAGTGATAGTACCGTTTAAAGATACATTTGAAGAATTGCTAGAGTTCATTCCGCATATGCACGACTTTTTGAACCGCCAGGGGATTCCGTTTCACATATTTGTTATACAGCAGAAAGACAGTAACCGGTTTAACCGAGCGTCCTTGATAAATGTGGGTTTCTTGCACACGAAGAAAGACTTTGACTACATAGCCATGCATGATGTGGATTTGCTGCCTATGAATGATAATCTAAAGTATACATATCCAGCAGTGAACCCTGTCCACATATCGTCACCACAGACTCATCCTAATTATCATTATGCGACATTTATTGGAGGGATCCTCCTGATAAGAAGGGAGCAGTTTGAACAAGTGCAGGGGATGTCGAACAATTACTGGGGCTGGGGGCTGGAGGATGACGAGTTCTACCTGCGGCTGAAGGATGCAGGGCTGCAGGTGGAGCGGCCAGCAGGGATCACCACTGGGATCGAAGATACTTTCAAGTATGTATTACATTGATACACAAGTCACATCATTTTTATATAAATTGTGAACACCACTGCTGGACATAGGCCTCTGCTTTTAATTATGCGTATGCGTATGCGTAATCGCCACGCTAGGCAAGCAGATTGGCGATCACAGTAATGTGTCCACTATGATGATGCTGCTGCCCATCATCAATCTTTTATCAAATAATGGTCAGTGACACTTCAATCCCTTAGTCGACTCTTACAACACCCGCAGGAGGAGTTGGGGTCAAGTTAGTCATATATGTATCTATTTTTAAACATATTTAATTTCTGACTGTTATTTATGTTGTGTTTCTTTTCAATTAATCTGGTGATTAGAATAGGATTAATTCTTGAGTGTCCTGATAAGATTAAATTCCTAATGCTAAACAGAATACATATATAGGTACTACTAATCTAATGTTATTTTATTATCCTTAAAGCTAAAACAAATATGGGTAATAAATCCGTATTTGGGCAATGAATAATTATTCTCATCTATCTTAATGTAACAGTATAACTAGTTTGTTTTGTTAAAAATATAATATTATAAAACAATTAGTAGACTTATAAAAAATAATTTATATTACTTTGTTATCTATTACTCGCCCCTTTGCTTTAAAGCAGAAAGAAAAAAACTGTATTATATTTTTGTAATAAAGGAATAATAGAAAATAGAACGTAAGATTAATTGAGAGCATAACTAAAAAATAATCGTAATCTATTTCCCAAATGATGTAACGCTTTGCCAACATTGGTCTTGTCTTAGGCGACCAGCGGGGCGGAAAAGCAGATGTCAGAGAGGGAGCCTCTCGCTGATCACTCCAACTTATGGAGTCGCCTATAGTATAATATTTAAATATTATTACACCCCCCTCGCCGCGCTCATTTGGAGGTACAGACTATTTGCCTATTTTTATATTAAATACTCAACTTACCTTTCCAGACACATCCACGACAAAACCTACCGCCGCCGCGACCACCGCAAGTGCTTCAACCAGCGCGAAGTGACGCGCCGCCGCGACCGCGACACCGGCCTGCATGACGTGGCTTACCGGCTGCGGAGTGAACATAACCTCACCATCGACGGTCTAGCGGCTACGGTCGTCAATGTGGAGTTAGTGTGCGATGAGACCAGGACTCCTTGGTGCCAGTGTCCCAGTACTGTTGTTAAAAAGGATAGCAAATCCAAAAGCTAAAACACATGACAGTAGTAACATCCAAGTAGTACAATCAGTGAATGTTTGAAAGAAACTTGAGTCTTCTAAAGCTACCATTGTCTTTAAAAGGCTTCACAAAATACCCTTGTCTTATGTGGTACTTCCTGAAGGTGCGGAGTGAACATAACCTCACAATCGATGGACTAGCGGCTACTGTGGTCAATGTGGAGGTAGTGTGTGATGAGACGAGGACACCTTGGTGCCAGTGTCCCAGTACTGTTGTTAAAAAGGATAGCAAATCCAAGAGCTAAAACACATGAGCAACATCCAAAAAGTGCAATCAGTGAATATTTAAAGAGAACTTTTTGAGTCTTATTTTATTCAATCTTCTAAAGCTGCCATTGTCTTTAAAAAGGACCACTAAATACTCTTAAAGTGTTATGTGGTAGTTGCTGATGCTGCGAAGTGAACATAACCTCACTTACAATGGTCTAGCGAAGGTTCAGTGGTGAATGTGGAGTTAGTGTGTCCAGACTTTGATGAGACAAGGACGCCATAGTGCCAGTGTCCGATTACTCTTGCATAGAAGGATAGCGAGGCTAAAAGGAAATTGGCAGTGGGAAAAATACTAGTAAAATACAAATGTTGATTTTGTATTTTACTAGAATTTTTCTCACAATACATTATTGAGTGCGATCAGTGGACTTTTTTAATGCTCTTGTTTAACTCAAAATAAATCCGCAAATCGCACAGTCATAGTCATTCTTTAGTCATTATATTTGCTGCTATGAAGCCACTGTTTTACATGGCAGGGTCGTCATGTAAGGATCTAGTGTCATGAAGAAATGTTGTGTTTTCAACCATAAATAATTTATTAGATTAGGCATCTTAGACAAGTTTTTAAGAATTGGAATTTTTGTGAGTATTTTAAATTAAGGAAAAACAGTATTTAAAATTATGACGTAAATGTTTGTGTTTATAGGATGGTAAATTTACGAAAAGCAGGAATTTAACCACATATAGCACAACTTGATATACCTAATTAAAAGTGTAAAAAAACTGACGACTGAGAGAGAAAAGCGCCATCTATGAATGGATTAAAGGACAAATCAGTGGCAAAGAAAACCCTCTTTGATCAATAGCAATCTTATTTGAAGGGTGTAGTGCAATTTATTTATAAAGTGACACTGCAAGGAGACAACTTAGTATAAATATTTACCTAGTCAAAGAAAGTTGTCTAAAGTGTTATCACGAAAATTGAACGGCTATACAAAATTCGTTTTCCGACTGAGTTGGTTTCCCGTACTGTGTACTAGACTAGCGATTTTTTGAGTCTTTATTTATCTAATGGTGTAATAAGATTTATGCAGTACAAGAGAGCTCGAAAGATCGCAGTCTAATACGAGCTTTAATGTCTTCGCTCTAAAGTTTTCAACTGATGAAATGTTCTGCAATGGGATTTAGGTACCTAAACCCCATATCATATTATTGTATACTTTACTTTTATACAATTCCTTTTTAATCTTGTCCAATGAATATATTAGTAACAGGATTGAATTATGACATTAT
>JALPQI010009524.1:0-30588 GCA_025490895.1 Thaumatotibia leucotreta
AAATTTCGAGGATTCGTCTTCGTTTGAGTAACAGAAAAATACTCGAAATTTACGAATTTCGATTGTCGCGGTAGTAAGCCTGTATATACATAAGTCCGTGTGTCCCATCACTAGCACGTCAATATATATGATGAATGAGCTATTAGAGTCGCGTAATGTTTGATCAATTAGCCAATTAGGGATTGTCAATAAAACTACTAATTCCGCATATAGGAAGAAAATAATATCAAATTGAGTAAGTTAAGCTGCCGTGTGGTGACGGCAGTAAGAATACATTTGTCACCACCCCAATTCCTCCTGCGGGTGTCGTAAGAGTCGACTAAGGGATTGAAGTGTCACTAACCATTCTACAAGATTGATGATGGGCAGCAGCGTCATCATAGTGGACACATTACTGCAATCGCCAATCCGCTAGCCCAGCGTTTTACCTTCTAATGCGTCTATACGCATAGTATAGTTAATAGGAGAGGCCTACGTCCAGCAGTGGACTAACAAAGGCTGATGATGATGATGATGATGATGATGATGAGTAAGTTAAGCAAGTGCCGCCCTAGCGAGACGTGAGGCTCAGTGCTTGATAATGGAGACCTAGGCTCTCTGAAACATGTCGCGCGTAGTGCCTAAATACACGTGAGTTTAACCGTTTAATTATATTTATAGTTATTATGTCTTTAGAAACTTTATGTTCTAAAATTGTATCAGAACATGCGACCTTAAATCATGGACGTCTAACGCCAGTTCAAAAATGCCTCCAAAACCAATTCAATTGGGTAGTTCCATGCGTTTATTCAGTCGCAACAATCAAGTCATTACCATTCCCAAATTATTGACGAACTGCGTATAAATAGTGGAGTCATTTTCGATTATCTTGTAGCAGACGCATGTTTGTCTGCTATTCTGGCATAATAGTCTCGTTTGCTTTTATAAAACGGTAAATGGAGTGGTGATGGTAATGAAAAAAAAACGCGTAACAATATCGCATAGAAACACCGAATTGTGCCAAGATGGGCAGGGCATAGCGCTTTTCTTAACACCGCGCATTTCGGCGCAATATCTTTGACAAATGTTTATATAATATAGCCAATCAAAACTTTGATGGACCAATCACAACTATTTTTAATGGCGGCTTAAGCTTTTATAGGTTGACATTGAAAATTGCCGTGATGCATCGAAGAGGGGGTGACACTTGTCAACTAAACTATGTTATGGTATATTAAAAATCAAAATTATATAAATCCTCACTGAGGTTTTCCAAAGGTAGATAAATTGCAAACGATTACATCAAATGAAAATAAATCCAATCAAAATTCATATTTTTTGAAAAGAATACCTACACTAGTTTAGATGGTTTTTATGCTGAGTTAGTCGAACACGATGGATTGTTTATTGCTTTAGCCATAATAAAAATAATCTGGCCTTAAATTCACCGAATTATCACTTTCTTTCAATAATCTCTCTAGTAGTTAGAGTGGATTTATCTGAGTTTGAAGTAACCGACTCATTTAGTATGGCGTGCGGCTTCCATGTTTTATGTATATGTATGTATATATAACTTTATTACACATTAAAAAGTTTACAGAGTAAAAATAAAACAATATTAAATATAAGGATATGTACAAAGGCGAACTTATCCCTAACAGGGATCTCTTCCAGCTAACCCTTGACATAAAATAAAAGGATATACAAAATAAAAATACAGAGAGAGGCGAACAATTTTTTTTTATTTGTTCGTAGATTAGAACCAAGGATCGGACAAACGCCCGTCATTTTGAGAACATAACCCTGTTCCGTATGGTAGAGACTTTCTTATCTTATGATGTTAACATATTTTATTAATTTAAGATATATATTTTTATAATACGAACACAAAGTATCTATTTAGGAGATCCCAACTATTTCTTAGATACTTGTGCACACCATAATTGTTCGAAACGTCGTTACAACGTTAATTAATGTACGAGATATAATTCGTTTAAATCGTTTTATTTCATGAATAACTATCGCGGTAACCGAAGAAAATAATTATACACTTATTAGATCAAAATTCAATATAAAAAATTCTAAGTCGTTTATTTGTAAATTCACAATCAGGGTACATAAAAGTAAGAAGGAGTTGGGATCTCCTAAATAGATATGTACTTTGTGATAGTGTTATTAAAAAAATATCTTATAAAATAAAATATGTTAACATTATAAGATAAAAAAGTCTCTACTGTACGGAACAGGGTTATTTTTTCGAAATGACGGGCGTTTGTCCGATCCTTGATTAGAACATTATACGTTACACATGTAAGAATCTCCGAATACGTCTTATTAATGCCTGTTGGATGAATCTGTGCATTATACCGACATCAAAGACTCGTCTTAATGAACTTGCTGAAACGTGACATGATTCGTTAGGGATGGGCAGATGATTCCGATATGAATAATTGAATAAGGCACGTGATTTAATGAGGATGAAAATTTTTCCCGTTTTTTGATTTTCGTTTCAATTTTCATTCCAGTTACCAATTAGAACCCAAGAAATAAATAAATTGGGGACATCTTACACAAATCGACCCAGTCCCACGGTAAGCGCACTTAAGGCTTGTGATGTGGGTACTAGGCGACGATATATATAATATATAGATACATAGATACTTAAATACATACACAGTCATGACCAAGGAACAAATATATGTGATCAATAAATACACAAATAATGCCCTCGCCGGGATTCGAACCCGGAACCTCCAGCTTCGTAGGCAAGGTCGCTACAAACTAGGCTACGGAGGCTGACAGATTTGTAGGCTGTAGATTGTACCTATATCCTTTTGGCTACAATAGCCAAAAGAATATAGGTACACGCCAAACAAAACATAAACTCGCCATAAATTGTACGTTTTTGATGGTATTATTGATGTAGGTACTTAAAACATATTTTAATCCAAAAAGATAAGAAGAAACTTGAATTGTTGTTTTATTTACTTTACCCTGCAGATGACACTTTTTAACTAACTTCAAAAAAAGATTTTTTTGCATGTTACTCGACATCTCAGATAATCGCACAGAACTAAGATGACAAAGAATGATCGACAACGATTAAAAGCGTAACCAAAAACGAAACGCAAGTGTGTGTGTAAATTTGTCTATGTGTAGTCAGGAATAGGGTTGCCTATTACAACAGAGCAATTATCTATCGATTTTTGACTGTTTTATCGGCAACATAGTATTTTTATTCATCGTTTTTTTGCCATAAGTTTCATAGTACAGTGTGAATTGAGGGTGTCAAATTACAAATTGCAAACGCGTGTGAAATTATTATCTGACGTATCCCTTAAATTTAACAGAAATAATAAAAATCGTATTCTATCAAAAAAATCTCACAAAACATAGTAACGTCCTTCAAGTTTGTTAAATACACATTCGTATTTAAAATTTGGGACTATGACGGCATTGTAATATATTTAATAGACTGATTAGGTATGTTTATCGAACGAATATCGATAATTGGTAGTTCAACATTTAGTCAAGCTCTAGCGTAGCGTGACAATTTAAATATGTTTTTACACAAAATATCCTTTAATATTATCTTTTTTCATAAATTATTAGCGCACAGTGATAGGACAACTAACAATTAATGCCAGAATGTGATAATTTACACGATTTATCCTACTAAATCGACAAAATATCGTTTGAAAACCATCAACCGGCAAATCATATTTACCAGTGAAACGAGTGTTTGCCGTCATTTCTTTGGTGGGTAACAGGGCAATCCTTTACACTACACGATACCATATCGGTTTAATTATTTGTGTAAATTTACTTCTTACTAGAATTAAATATAAAATCACTTTTAAATAACAGTCTCCGTCGAGACGGCTGATACGGCTGATATGTCACTTCAAAAGTGGGTACGCTTTTGGGATTGTTTTCTATCTCTTTTGCACTCGTGTAATAGTCATGTGACTAGTGGCTTCCCTTTCACACGCTTCCTTTCTCTATTATAAGCCATCGCGGATTCTAACTTTATGGATAATCGTGAACCGATTTACAATTATTTTTTTATCAAAGCTTTTGCGATTTTTTTCATGGAATCGCTTTATTTTTAATCAATGAAATAGCAGTTGAATTGAAATTCTAGCAAGGATTAATCAGTCAGGTTCTTAACACGTTTTTATTAGCTTCACTTCTTGCTTCACTTATAACTAACTATGTACCTATGTAAGAAAATCTTGGAATCTTCATATTTGACCTGTACTTTCCGGTCTTCGATTAGGATAAAATTTTGCACACGCTGTTATGATGACAATGCATGATTAGCTAAGAAACGTCATTACTAATCCAATATGGCGGCCTCACCAAGATGAAATCCACCCCCGTGATATGGGCATTTAAATGAAAGGGTTTCTATCTGAAATATGAAAAAATACGTGACTTAAATCCAATATGGCGGACGTCCAAGATGGGTGATTGGCTGTTTAAAAATTGCCCCACGATTTGGTATGAAATGAAAGGATTTGCTGTCAGAAATACGAAAAAAATAGTCACGTGGCTTAAAACCAATATGGCGGACAGATTATTTGAAAATTGAAATAACTATTGACTAATAAGTTGAACGAATAAACATTACTTTCAGCCCATCTCTAAAAGTACCTAATATATGATGATTTAAGTACGCATCAGCGCATTAGTCTCTTATTTCAACGTTACATGTTCGCATATACAGGGCGCCCCAAAATTATGGGACATGAAGGGAAAGTACCTTAACCTTTTCAACGCCAAGAACCACTAAAGTGGCCGTATTTTGTCCTGCCTACCACGCCAGCAGCCACTAAAGTGGTCATCGAGTATGCTGTCAAAGTAACTGTCTTGCTGACAGATAAGGTTTATTTTCGTTGTTCATTAGTAGAGATACTGGCGTGTATGTCACAATTTGACGCGAGAGGGAAGGCGTTGAAAGGGTAAATATCGTAGATAGGGTAGTTTGCTGAAATAAGACTTAATGTTATTTTTAAAAATTAGTAATTGTGCATTTACAGATTTAAAAAATAGTTAACTTGTCTAGGAATCGAACTCACTTAACAGATTCGTTGCGTGTTCCATTTTCAAAAACTTTTATCTATGGCGGCGAACAATTTTAACATGACACGCCAAGCATGCCTTACGCCATAGAATATGATGACACGCGTATCGTGTCATACGCCATTCGTTAAAAACATTCATGACACGCCTGGCGTGTCATCCGCACTTAAACGGTTAAATGTGAAAAAATAAATACCTCCTATGTTTATACTTACCCTGTTTACCACGACATACTCGATGACTACTTTAATGGTTCTTGACGCTCAAAGGATTTATAAAATCTTGACATTATAGGAATCGAACTCGCTTAACAGATTCGTTGCGTGTTCCATTTTCAAAAACTTTTATCTATGGCGGCGAACAATTTTTTCATGATACGCCAAGCGTGCCTTACACCCACCATAGAATATGATGACACGCCTATCGTGTCATACGCCATTCGTTAAAAACATTCATGACACGCCTGGCGTGTCATCGGCACTTATACGGTTAAATGTGAAAAAATAAATTTAATACCTCCTGAGTTAATACTTACCCTGTTTTCCACGACACGCGACATACTCAATGACTACTTTAATGGTTCCTGACGCTCAAAGGATTTATAAAATCTTAACATTATAAAAAGCCTTCGTGGGTATAAAAAAACCAAAAAATTAACCTTTTCAACATCCAATATCCCCTCGTATGTGGTATGTTAAAAATACACGGTGCTCGTGAGCATTTCGAAAGATTTTAATGCTAAATTCCTGAGCACATTTACAGTATTTAATGTTATATAAAATTTCCTGGATTCGGCTTGGTTCCAGAGATAATAAACCTTATTTCGAAATAAGTTTTTCGACGTAACTCGTCATAAAACTTCTTTTTGGTTACAATGCTACCACAATGTGTTCTATTATTACCACACCTTTTGCCTGAAAATCAAAAAATATGAATAGATTTGACACGAAAAAACCTGTCCCTAAAAAAAAAAAAATTTTAACAAATTGTTGTCATGATAAAAAGTATTGGAAATGTTAAAAAGTATTAAAAAAGACTAAAAAAAAAAGAAAAACAAATGTTTTTTTCTGGAATTTGACATTAGGTCTCATAATTTTTGTAATGTTTTGTTTCGGTGTATATAACATTTTGATATTCAGAAAAAAATGTCGAATACGTTAACAAAAACTTTGCCATTTTCTTAGGTTTCTACATTTTTATTAACGTATGTAACGGTTTCAAAAAATCATAGACAATATTTTAACGTAAGTACGAATTTATAAGTACAAAATATGTCCTTCCTAAAGTGCTCACCATATTTTTATAAATGTCAATGCTGTAAGCGCCATTTGTATTGTATGGCTCACAAGCAATTCGGTTTCAATTTGTGACTTACACTAAATTACGAAATCTACTTTTGATGATTTTCATTAAATGATTAACGTAACTCCAAATTTTTTTGTAAATATTTAACGAAAGTACCAGCCCTTTCCTGAACTACAACTGTGACCGCAGTTCGTAACTGTGCGTCAAATAGACCTCTCAAAAATAAAACAAACAAGATAAACATTATTTCAATAGGATAATTAACTAAAAAGATACAATATCATTTATAAATGTCAAATTCGTTTTTGAGCCCTCCTGAAAAATCGTCATTTTTACATTAATTCATGTTACAACTGACGATATAGGTGCTAACGAGCCGGATAGAACGTAAGTCCGCGTTAATAACACAGTGATTGCTCATGATATGGCTAAAGGTGCATTTAGACCAAACGAGCTTTCGCTCATTCTATCCCCCACTCTACGAAATTCATTCGTTACACAAAACGTGATTCGAAATTCGTTGATTTCGTAGTGGAGGATAGAATGAGCGAATGCTCGTTTGGTTTAAATGCACCTTAAGAAACGGATGTCTTCTGGGTTCCCGATGCTTAGCCTAGTTGCCAATCGCTAACGCTTATCGTATCGTAGTTTTCCCTCTCTGTCACTCTTTCATATTAGAGCGAAAAAGACTGCTGCCTTTCGCTTACGATTGGCGATTAAGCGTTAGCGATTGGCAACTTGTCTAAGCACCCAGGTATGTAAATAAAAGTCAGATTATACATAATATTTTATTGCTATCAATGTGATAACTTAATATACTAAAGGAAAAATACATCGGTGTAATTTCAGATTATTTAAATGATTTAGTACCTAAATATTAACATCTAGCCACCCAGAGGCATATCAAAAGGTCTCAAACAAAATAAACTATACTTTATTCGTACCTAATATACAATATTGCTATATCTAATTTTCATAATTAATACGCCGGGTAAGGAGTAAGTATTTGGTACCACCAAAAAATCAAAACGTAACAAAAAAGTAAATCAAATCATATTCATTCTTTAATTTCTTATTAACGTAGGATTTCATATATTAGAATCAAGTTATACTATTAAGGCTAAGTGATTTTATTCTCTTTGGGCGCTGGATAAAGGAGAAACGCGAAATCGGTTTTTAAGATGTTTCTAGTTGAATGCAAATCAGTTGTTAGCGTTGAAAATTTCCGGATTAAATTCCATTTCTTTCCAAACAGCAGATTTTTTCGAAAAAATCAATGAAATTTTCCACTATAATTTTCAACTATAAATCAATGCGAATTAGATACTGCACTAAAAAACGTCGTACGAGACACGTGCAATAACTTTTTTCGCACTTGTGTCGTAATGCACTATTTCATACATTCCCGAAAAAAACATTTGATTTTTTCCGACATTTTCAACGTAAGTTATAACATTCTATAGCCACATATGGGTTCGTTCAAAACTCATGTGCTCGGTTTTTGGGAGGTCAGCAAAATATCACGAATTATCCACCATTTAGGGGGGGAGGCAGGAAGTCACGTGATTACTCAAAAATATTCATAAATGAAAATAAATTGCATTGCCAATATAAAATTAAATCTACAATTTTATGGCATACACTACAACAGAATAAGTATTTTCCTACATACGTAGTTCGGTCCAATAGTTTTCGACCGGAACCGATATTTTACAAAAACCTCGAAACAGCCCAATATTTAAAAATGTTTTATACTCTTTATGTACTGGTCAATGCTTTATGTTATTTACAATATCATATTTTTAATTGACTCCATTAACTTACAATTTATATAGGTACCGAAGAACGAAAAAGAACGAAAAGAGAACCGTTTTTTTTATATGGAGAAAATAACGGTTCCGGTCTCTGGTTTTCGATCTAAATAATGTGCAGCTGGCTTTATAATAATAAAGTTAATACAAAAGTTGGTTCCACGTAATTGTAGAGAACATTTCAATTATTTAAAATATTAAAACTATACAGGGTGTTACACCATCCACTGAAAACTTTGAACGGGGTGATTTGGTAGGTTATACTGAACAACTTTTACTATGGAGCTAACCCAGAAATCTCCAAAAAAAATTTGGCTCTTTCATACAAAATGTCGTTATCGAACGGTCAAAACAAAATGTATGAAAAAGACATTTTTTTTTATTTTGTGATTGGCCCCATTATAAAAGTTGTTCGGTATAGCCTACTAAATTACGCCGTTCAAGATTTTCAGTGGGTGGTGTTACACCCTGTATATCATTTGTTCTAAAGATTAGCCCAGTAAAAACTATTTATTTTTGTATAAAAACTACCACAATCGAGAGAAAAAGGGCAATGGTAGTTAATTTTTTTTTAATTATATTAGTATCAAATAATGTACAGTTTAATTTTTTTTAAATAACGTGTCGTTCAGCAATCATTTCATGTATAAAACCAAAGCACTTACTAAAAAAACATTATTAAATTGTCAATCCGTTAGGTAAATTTCATGTATTTTGAAGACGTTACTTGAGGTAGATTTCAAGGTTCCTGAAAGTTCATTGAACCACTAAAAACCTGTATAGGACTAGTCAAAGATTCTATCTTTTTACTGAACCAGTTTCGATGTGAGACTATCTGCGACTATATATAACATAGACGTCTAACGCCAGCACAAAAATGCCCTCAAACACAATTGTTCCATTGTGCCAAGATGGGCAGGACATAGCGCTTTTCTTAACACCGCGCATATTTCGGCGCAACATCTTTGACAAATGTTTATAGAATATATATCAAAACTGATGGACCAATCACAACAATTTTAAAAACGCGGTTTTTAGTTTTTATATGTTGATATTGTTCATTACCGTGATGCATTGAAGAGGGGAGTGACACTTGTCAACTAAAATTCTGGACCGTTTTTTAAAGGCAATTTAGAATGGCGTGTAGCTTCCATGTTTTATTTTTTCTTTGGAGACTATTATTTATGTATCGGGGCGGACTTTTGGATCTGACTACGTACGTATCATAAATAAGTAACTAAACTTGAAACACAATCTTCGCCTTAATTAATAGAATCAACTTAATCTAAATATTACTTAAAATAAAATTAACCTTCATTCCAAAAAATACATGTTTCATATGACGTTTAGCCAACGAATGTTTTTTTATTACATAAATACTAATAGGATAATAATTTAGAAAATTAATTTAAAATAAAAAGGAACTCAAATCTGCAGTTTGCATTACATTTTGCACTGAAAATTCAATCCATTTTAAAGCACAATTTATTATAATGCATTTTTTGTGAAAATTCCATCAGAAATATCTGAGCAAGCATCTATTGTAATGGCGTTGGTGCATGTTGAGATATTATTTAGCACCATAGTCGCTCTGATATATGTAATGTACATTTTTCTATAAACCGCGACTTATATATCTGTGTTAGGGGAACCTGCGGTGCCGATATATCAGCGATTGCCGTCCAAAAGCGTACGTATCTTTTGTAAATACAAAAATAAAGTAAATATGAGTACAGCCAATCAAATATCATAAGTAGAAAAAAATAGGCTACTTGACCCATTTTTAAAGTTTGTCTTATATTATTAATCAATATCTGATTAACGGAAAAAAAATATAAATATATTTTTTCACGACCTAGAAAACCGCAAAAATATAAATAAAAATTTTAACTTTCATTACCGCGCGAAAACGATACTAGCCATGTTAATGCTTAGATTATCTGTGGTGTGACGTCACTCAAACCGAAAACAAACATTTGACATGTCACTTATGTTATGTCAATGTCACAGCAAAGCTACATGCCTACATGTCCATGGCGAATTTCACTCGTATAAGATTCAACATGAAGTTAGTTTAAGATCCTATGACGTCACATCATGGCCGACACCGTTTTCAGAGTACGAAATTTAAAAAAATAAAACAAATTTTTCAATAAAAAATATGTACCCATCAAACACCGAAAAATATTGATCTTTTCAATAAATACTACAGAAAATAATTTTTTTTTGCACTAAATTTGATATAAGTCAAGTAGCCTATTGTAACTTATGGGCCAATCACGTTTTTAAGTCACTCGTTGTCATGGTTACTGTCTCCTGGGTCACCCTTAAAACACAGTTTAATAGCATACAATTTTACGAAACTTAGATTTTTTTGACAGACAAGCCTTTTCATGCTGGGTCACCCACTAAACATGCTATGTCGTGTCCCCCGAGTGACGTGAAAGAATAAAAAAAAGGTGACTGACCCAAATACATTATGCTTAGTTTTATTTATATTAAAAATCGGCACAAAATAAGTATAATTAAATATTTATATTTGAATATAAAAAATCGGCAGGGCATTTATATGTATAAATTTCAGAGATCGGACAAATATGCGTCATTGTTCGCAATAATATGGACAAGACTTAAAGTTGAATAAATGAATAATTAAGCAAATACACGGCGGAATTTAATCGGTGAACAGGAACCCATTTTTCTAATTCAGTAATCGATGACGGTCACGTTTATGTAGTACTTAAGTGGAACCAAGTTTTTTTTAGCATATTTTTTTTTATGTTGAAATTAAAATTTATTGTCACCCTACTAATGGTTTAGTCTGAAAAGTTTAATACCTCTTTTCAAACTATCAGCCATAGAAACTTAAAACATAAATGAGCAATAACCACTCACATGCTTTAATTTTTGCGATAAACTCTATTCCTATGTAAAATAAGAGTGATAGTTTGAAAAGAGGTATTAAACTTTTCAGACTAAACCATTAGTAGGGTGACAATAAATTTTAATTAAAGTTTAATTTCAACATAAAAAATTGTTATGCTCAAAAAAAAACTTGGTTCCACTTAAGTACTACATAAATGTGACCGCCATCGATTACTGAATTAGAAAAATGGGTTCCTGTTCACCGATTAAATTCCACCGTGTAGTTTAGTAGAGTTTTATTTGAGCATAGTTTTGCAGAAAACGACCAACTATTTTTTTTGTCAGTCTGACTTAAGCTTTAATATAATTGAGTCGTTTTCTGCATAACGATGGGGTAAATCAACTTTTTTCTATCTGTTATTGCCATGGTTACGGTCGCCTGCGTCACGCTGATTTTATGCAAAATTAAGTTACTTAAACTATGCAAACATACATTTTTCTGGTATTAATAAGCCCTTTCTTTAATGGGCCGCCTACTGATGTGCACTATTTACTTGCATGTTTGCCTAATTTAAGTAGCATAATTTTGCATAAAACCATCGTGACTCAGGCGACCGTAACCATGGCAATAACAGACAGAAAAAAGTTGATTCACACATGGTCATTTCAAGTCGATTTGTTACTTAATGAAATTACATGTCAACTGACGATTAAAAAAAAACTGCATTACAAAATTTGTTTGACAGCGGATGGACGCGAATCATGTTGTCCTTCTTTAACGTATAGCACTTACTCGTATAGCTCATTAGGGTTGTCAAGTTTGCACGATGTTCATCAAAATCAAGGGACTATACATATACAATCACATTGTCCCAACTGAGTCCATAGAAAAAAAAAAGTACATAATTCAAGGCATAAAAAGGGGAAAATAAAATTTTGTGTCATAATTTTTGTGTTACGAAGTTCAAATAAATTTGTATAACAACTTGCACTGAAAATGGAGACTTATTAAATTTTTCTATAAGCTATCAGCAATACGAACCTATACCATTTTAAAATAGTCATGATGATTGGCAAGTCAAATCAGCATCTTTTTTCGAACTGTCAAAACGATCACCACTATGCAATTTCATATGAAATACTTAAAAGTGACGTCACGTTTGAGTACTGCCAAATGACCTACTCTTTTAATTTCTTTTCAATTTATTAAATAGAAGTTCTGTACAAAAATTACTGCAATCTACATCTTCGTAATAATTTCTTCGTGTATTATGTCGTGCATAATGTTGAATAATTTATTTTAACTACAGTCATCATCCGTATTGATGCGATCGTGATTTTTGTGATTACGGCTTTAACTATGTACAATTTTTTTGCTATCGACTCAACTCCATAAAAAATCAACAAAAGGCTTCTTTTGACGCAACTCTTAATTTGAGTGAGCTTGGCATAAAACAAGTTGTTTGTGACAGCCTGAATAAATGATTGGATCATTTTCGTTTTGATTACTAAGTGACACAGGTCTGACACTTTATAAATGTTAAATTTTTCTTTTTCTAACGCTTTGTACTCGTTTAACCTCCATGCTTTTCGGTGAAACGTCTTCCTTAGTTAGTTCTTTAGTTTTTTCATTATTAACAGGTGACATTTTAGGTGTTATAACTATGTCCTTAGCTTTAACTATTTTGCTAGTACTAGGTATTATATTAGGCATCAAACCTGTATTTAGGGCAATGTTTTCAACTATAACAACATTATCTGTTTTTCTGTCTTTAGCAAGTCTCGGTTCGTCACTATTTGAATTTTCAGTTGTTTCATTTTTCTGATCATTACAAACTTTAATCTGTGACGAATGTATTTTAATTAAATTAAATTTCTTTTCTACATTTTGTGATACGCTTTTCGCATTCGCTTGGGTTATCGCAAGCATTTGCCCATTACTTAATCGTTTTAGAACAACGTTACCAAGATTACCATCTTTAACTCCTTTCATATTAACTTTGAGAGCCTTTGTGTTTTCAAATTTAATTCTATTGCTTTCCGTTTGTCTCATATTTAAATTGACATCTGGTTTTGCTTTCATAACTATATTACCGTTTATAATGACTTGTGGCAAAGCATTTGTTTTATTTTTGTTTTTGTCTATTTCTGTAAAATGTATATTACTATTTGACAATGTATTTCTAGCGCCATCACTGTCAACTTTTAATTGTTTTAAAAGTTTTACGGCTTTTGGGTTCATATCGTTTTCAATACTTTCATCATTCTTTCTTGATCTTTTTTCAGGAACATCCACTGTGACAGTATGACGCCCATTTTCTACATTTGCTTCCGTATTAAAATTAGTAACGGTATTGATGTCTTTATAACCTATTTTTCCATCTTTATCTTTAAAAAGAATCATGTTTAGTTTGTCATTGGCGAATCGACCATGTTTCATGGCCGTCATTTTGTTAGCTATAGTCATAGACAATGAGGAAATGTTGAATTCAGTTAATAGAGTATTAACGGAGGAGCCGGAGTGATTCTCTATGCTTGGATCAGCGCCTTGCTCTACAAGTATCTCTATGGTTTTGAGATATTTGTTTGGTGTAACTGATGTATTTCCGGTTTCTGAAACAATAAAAAACATATTATTTGCCGAATTCATGAAACTTCTGGTTTGGCTTGTCCATTAATCACGTCATAGGATTTTGGCCTATTTTTGAAACCCCCTCCCCCATGGTGATACTTGGTGATATTTCCAGCCTTAGCCAATATGACGTGTAATTTATTGCCAACTTAAGTAATCCATTTAATAACACTTCAATTTACGTACTTTATTAAGCACACGTGATGGGAATAAACTTTTATGCCAAGTACGAGGTAAATGTCCGCGAAGTTTTAAAACTCAGTTCAGGTTCAGTTTGACATTTGGTTATTTTTTAAAAGTGTTTTAAAAAAAGTATGCTGTTCAGCAGAGTAACAAAAACTTACACGTAATTTGTCCGATGACCCCCCTCCCCTATGGTGATAATTGGTGATGTTTTGTTGACCTTAATGGACAAACCCTAACTAGAGACTGAAGAACTAGGGACTTCTTTGGACAACGTATCAGCATTGCAGCAGCGAGGTAATGCCGCCAGCATCGGTAAAATGCCACAAATGCGTTGACTGTTTTTTTACTTGCAAACGATTATTAGTAATGCAAATTATGACCCATTTACAGAAAATGGGAATTTTCATTTTACGGAGAATGGTAAAAGAATGTATACGGCAGTGTAGCGAATGCACAGCGTGGCGATTAGGGGCATTTACCTACTTATGCGTCCATACGCATAGATAATAGGAGAAACCTATGTCCAAAAGTTGATGATGTATGACGTGAGTAAAACTTTAGCATATGTTTATAACTTTTGCGGTAAGTTTATAACCAATGCTAGGCGGGGGTGAGCTGTTTTTATACTAAATGACAGGTATCACGTGACATTTAGTATGAAAACTGCTCACCCCCGCCGAGCATTGTTTATTTTTTTTTTGTTTAAAGATCATTTATTCTCATTAAGAATTTACAGTTCACTTATTATGAGAACTTCACTATACTAAAATAACTTGTTGTTAATGTGTTAATGTTACTTACTTTAAGTTAAACCCGGAAATACTATGTATCCGTTGTCATGTGCTAAGATGATAATTATGTAAAGAGATTTCATGTATTTATTTTACACCTAGGACTGCAAACAAACTGTCTTTTGTTTTGAAACGTCAAATTGTGACACTAGGTCTTGACATTCAGCCACAGAAAAAAAAACCTTAGAACTAATGTCTATACCACCAGTTAAAAAGATACCTCAAACAGATTTAAAAAAAAGTTAGGCGCGAATGTTTTTTTAATGTTTTACGATACTGTAGGTATTATTGGTATATTTACAAATAAATAAAATAGTATGGTTCGGAGAAATCAGTTCGTTTTATTTCATGGCAAGTTTGAGAAAAGCACTATACAAATCTCGGCGAGAAACAGGGTTACAGGCCGCGTATCCCTATGTGACCTCAGTTCTTTCGGCCAGATATATCTACTTGGCCTATACACGGTGGAATTTAATTGGTGAACAGGAATCCATTTTTCTAATTCAGTAATCGATGGCGGTCACGTTTATGTAGTACTTAAGTGGAACCAAGTTTTTTTTAGCATAATTTTTTTTTATGTTGAAATTATAATTTATTGTCACCCTACTAATGGTTTAGTCTGAAAAGTCTAATACCTCTTTTCAAACTATCAGCCATAGAAACTTAAAACATAAATGAGCAATAACCACTCATTAATTTTTGCGATAGTCTCTATTCCTATGTAAAATAAGAGCGATGCATGGCTGATAGTTTGAAAAGAGGTATTAAACTTTTCAGACTAAACCATTAGTAGGGTGACAATAAGTTTTAATTAAAGTTTAATTTCAACATAAAAAATTGTTATGCTAAAAAAAAAACTTGGTTCCACTTAAGTACTACATAAACGTGACCGCCATCGATTACTGAATTAGAAAAATGGGTTCCTGTTCACCGATTAAATTCCACCGTGTATACTATAGCAAACCTTTAGCATGTAGACAAGCCCTCGCAACGGCACGATATAGTGCGGTAGCGCCACAATTGGGGGCCGCTGCGTCCACTAGTGGGCCGGACCGGGACGCTAGGAGAGACACGTGGGATGGTATTGCTGATTCTGCTGCCAGCATTAGGGGGCTGTAGCCTGGAATACATAAAATAGTACATTACGATACAAGTGCGAAAAAAATGAAGCTCGAAATGAGTGGAGATAAGTTACGACCGAAGGTAGTGTTTTAAATCGACACGAGTTACGAATTTCCTTTTTGCACGTGTCTCGTACGTCACACAATTAAGTATGTACGCTTTTAACTATAGCGTAAAAACAACATTTGAATTACTTATCAAGATAATTGAGGTTATTTAGTGATAATAATGTTAAATTATCGATTTAACAACCACAATTTCAGGGGGAATTACCCAAATTGAAAAAAAATGATTATCAGTAACACAACAAGGTATTTGATAGTATTGCTTTAATACACCAATGATTATATTAATTTTTTTATATGTGACGAAGGTAGACTGAGCTCTCAGCCCACCTGATGGAAAGTAGGAACTGAGGCCAATGGACATAGTGTCAAAAAAATCGCCAATGCACTGCCTACCCTGAGGACTTAGATGGATTGCCTCTATCTATGCCTGTAATTACACCGGCTATCTTACCCCTAAACCGAAACACAGCAGTGCAAACACTATCACTACATAGGAGCAATTCTTTTTATTTTTGCCACAAAAATGAAATATGAAAATTTGGGTAAATTTTATACTATTTCTGCTCAGAATCACGAGCTGATTCCATTTCCGGCGAAAAAAAAACTGTCCCAAAAATTTCATACATATTTCGAATATCCTCTTGGTTTACCGCCATAGAAGGTGTATGGAAAATAGTAACACAATAGGAAAAAAAATCATGGGACACCTTTTTTGTCGACGGAAATGGAATCAGCTTGTGATTCTGTTCTGAGTAGAAATAGTACCTATAAAATTTACCTAAAATTTCATATTTCATTTTAGTGGCAAAAATAAAAAGAATTGCTCATAGTATAAAATAAAGTCACTTGTTCTGTCCCTATGTCCCTTTGTACGCTTAAGTAAATCTTTAAAACTACGCAACGGATTTTGATGAGATTTTTTTTTAATAGGTAGAGTAATTCAAGAGGAAGGTTTTTATGTAGGTACCCGTGCGAAGCCGGGGCGGGTCGCTAGTACTACTTACATAATACATATACGCTGATATACTGTGTGATGTTAGTTATTATGACGGGTCTTTAATGTGTATGCTTTTAAATATTATGCGTAAAAAATATGCATAAATACGATTCGCCTTATCAATATTTTGGCTAGAAGACATTATGCGTAATATTATTACATTTGTTAGTATGCATCCTGCGATCATATATGACATGGACGTCGAACGCCAGCTCAAAAATGCCCCCAAAATCAATTGTTCAATTGTGCTAAGATTGGCAGTACATAGCGCTTTTCTTAACACCGCGCATATTTCGGCGCAACATCTTTGACAAATGTTTATAGAATATAGCCAATCAAAAGTTTGATGGACCAATCACAACTATTTTTAAAGGGCGGTTTAAGTTTTTATAGGTTGATATTGAAATTCATTGCCGTGATGCATTTAAGAAGGGGTGACATTTGTAAACTAAAATTCAGGACCGTTTTTGAAAGGCAATTTAGTATGGCGTGCGACTTCCATGTTTTATTTGTTCGTAGACGGGTATGTAATGTATTACCTTGGTCGTCGAACATTTCACCGATACAATTGTAAAGAAACCTCGTGACTTCGCCATCAGGCTTCATCTCCAGTTCCGGCCGCCAGAAGTCTTGGTTATTTTTCAACACCTTCCTATAAATATAAAATTACGATTGAGTTAATAAAATATCGATTTATACTACGTCAGATTTATTATAAGCTTTTTTTCACTTTTAAGGACACCCAATAGCGTGTTTAAAAACCTAAATTATAGTCCGGTTTAATATAAAAAAAGTAGATTCATCCATATAACAGCTCGTAGAGTGATGGATACTTTTCCCCAGAGTATAATACCATACTACGTAAAATTATGAACATACTTCCCGTCACAAAAACCTGTCCTTTTGGCCACCTTGGCAAGGGCATTTTCACTTTTAGGGACAAACAATTAGCGTGAAATTAGGAAATCTTAATTGTAGTCAGGTTGCGGACGACAATTCTCAAACATGCAATGAAATATTGTTTTTACGTTCCTTAAAATAGACTCGGAAGTATCGCTTTTAGGGCGCAGTAACTCACTGAGATGGAAATGGAATTTCATAACACTATTCAGGCCTAGGCCTGCAAAGTAACTTTTTTTTAATTTCGACAACATTGTCATTTTTTTGTATTTCTTTGTATGTTTGAGAAAAGCACTATACATGGCTCGGCATGAAAACGGATTCCCGGCCTCGTTACCTATCCGTATATACCAATTTGGCCGGAAATCCTCATTTTCTCGGCCTCTAATGTAATGTACTATTCTGAGTTAGAAGGCGTTTATGAATAAAGGGGTAAAAGGGTTAAATACCTAGCATTGTTATCGCAGAACGTGATCAAAGTCCGTAACTGCGGGGAATCCATCTCTGCAGCCAGATGTAGGCTGCAGCGGCGGTCATTGTCACACAGGAGGGGGTCCGCGCCATTTTGTAGCAAAATGTTTGTTACCGCGATGAACGAGTTTTGGCGGACCGCCATTTGTAATGCCGTCTGAAAAAAAAAGAAACACAATGATGCCAAAAAATTGTAAATACATAGTTAAAGGCCTTTATTAAAACAAAATTTTACGTCATACATTTTGTGAGTGAAAAAGGGCAACAAATTCAAATTTTATGTGAGCGATCAACAACACGGAACCGGATTAGCAAGCTGAAGTGGCAATGGGCAGGTCACATTACACGCAGAGCAGATGGTCGATGGGGTCGAAAAGTGCTCGAGTGGAGACCACGGCTAGGCAAACGCAGCGTAGGACGTCCACCCACAAGATGGACAGACGACCTTATGAAGGTCGCCGGGACACGCTGGATGCAGGTCGCATCTAACCGGTACATGTGGAGGTCCAGAGGGGAGGCCTATGTTCATCAGTGGACGTCTTATGGCTGAGATGATGATGATCAACAGCCCGTATTTACATTTATTAAATTTGCCACCTTTTTCTACTGTCAAAGGTTGTTGGACGGAGGTATACCTTACAGTCTGTCTCACTAACTTTCGTAACACACAGGGATCGGAGCCGGTTTTTTGAAAAACCTCGAAATAGCTAAATATTTTAAAATGTTTTACACTTTTTATGTAGTTTTCAACATTTTATGTACCTAATTATTAACATCGTATTTTTGAATTACTCCGTTCACAAAAGAAAGCTATACCGAAGAACGAAAAAAACGGAGTTTGAACCGTTCTTTTGTATGGAGAAAAAACCGTTATCCGATTCCTGGTTAAGGCCTTAATAACTATGTAATTTTTTTTGCAATCGCTCCATATTTATTATTCGATTGAATCAACTTTTTCGGTCTGTTATTGCCATGCTTACGGGCCTGTTCACAAGGCGCCCTGTTTTGCCGGATCTACTGACTATCGGATCCTGTGAAGCCGGATAGTGTGTTCACGTGGCCGTCCGGTTTTATCATATCATCCGATCCTACAAAGCCATTAACATGGTTTTGCATAAAACCAGGGTTACTCAGGAGACCGTAACCATGGTAAGAACAGCAGTGTTATTCACTAAGGAAATCGCCTTGCTGTCAGCGCTGTCAGTGCTGCGGCAGCGTCGAGCCTAAAAATGGTATTCACTAATGTAAAGTACAAAACGACATTAGTGCTCGGCGACGAATGCGGCGTGAGCTGGAACTACACTGCGTCGAGAGTTTGACGTTTTATGTACGAACTTCGTATTCTCTAACGAAAAACAGTGACGAACTCGCCCACAACCTCGCTCACAGCCTCGATTCCTAATGTCAAATAAAACAGCTAGGATTTTAGACAAGGCTGTCTCGACGTCGAGCTCGTTGACGAACGCAGCGTCGAATGTGTGAATAAGAGAATAGCAAAGCAGACCAAAAAAGTTGATTCACCCATTTATTATTATTATTACGCCTCTATAAACCATTCACCAATATCGTTCTTACACTCTATAAGTGGACCTAAAGACTTATTGAGAAAGGGGAAGTCCCCGAGTTATCGAATACTGTGAACTATAGTACAAACATCTGTAGGTTAAGGAAAACGGCGCATTCCATACTAATGTTGCTGGAAAAAAACTTAATCATTAGAATTCTGAGTCAAACATCCGTTGTACGAGGGGCATTCAATTTTCAGTATATACATACATACAGTGTGTGGCCTACAACCGGGGTGAAAATTTAAACGGTGCATTAATAAGCTGATCAACAATCATTTCCACATATTGTACTAAAAAAAATCTCTCGTCTCTTTTTGTTCATGTATTTTTCATTATTATGGGTTCATTTACTTGAATTAAAAGTTATCAATAACTTAACATTTTTGAATCATTGAAAATGTACAATTTTTTTTTAAACCGTAACAAATTAGTGTAAAAATAAAAACAAAATTATTGTTATGACTTCGTACCTGGTATACTATCAAGATGTCTTGCGACTGACAAGCTACGACATAGTGATGCCAAGATCCAGTACTAAAGGTCCATAGCTATGAATGACAATATCTCCGAACATAACCACTTTGAAACACCGGGACCTTTACACGATTATTGCCGATAGTCTAAGGTGTCACATTTCATTTTTCTCCCGTGTTAAAGGCCACACACTGTATATGTACACTCGACCAATTGGAACCCTAGGCCACTCTAGAACCATGTCAAAATGAAAAGCCGTTTGAAATGTCTTACAATCTGATTGATAACGTTACTTTGACATGGTTCCTGAGTGGCCTAGGGTTCCAATTGGTTGACTGTACATGAAAATGAAAAAGTACGATAAAGGTGATAGTTTTTATTTTTCGATATATGTACTCCCTCTATTAAATACACTTAAAAGATCAATCATTTTTCATCGAATTTTGTTTTTGCACGTGTCTCGTACGACGTTTTTTAGTACAGATGGCCCTCCGAAGTTTTGAACCTGACGTAAAATGACCCACTTCTCGCACTAGAGCCTAAAAAATACACCATCACTACTAAAACAGTACATTTCCTAACTAGTGCGGGAAAACTTTTTTTCAGCGAGGGTGAAAGTTGGAGCCCGAGTGAAACGAGGGCGACAATCACCCGAGTTAAAAAGTTTTTGCACGTGTAAGGGACGATTTTTTTCATAACGAGTGCGTCAAAAAGAGAAATTACCGCGCGCTAAGCGTGCGCAAAGTTCGTTTTTGCGCACTAGTTAGAAAAAAACTGTTTCTTATTTTATAATATAATGATCAAAAGTACTACAAAATTGTCAAACTAAAGTCTGCCTTAAATCTTGATAGGTACCTAAATAAGGCACGTAAAATATAAAGCAAATAACAATTTCCAGTGTCCATAAGTCATAACAAACATGTTGAGCTATCATGAAATAGACTTTAAGACATATACGTTAAAGTATATAATAAAATTACATTCAATACAGGGACTTAACCGAACGAATGTACCTTGATAATAAGAACTCGATATGTATGGTATCATAAAACATGTTTATATCAGCATTATGTTTAAAATGACGTATTTTAATAGGTATATCATAGGACCTATGACCTTTTAAACGATAGTTTAGTAACTGTAACATAATTTATAGAGTAATTAAAACTCTGTTATTGTGATTGCAAACTTATTAGGAATCAAAATTACTTATGTACTAATAATATGTACATACATATTATTACCTTCTTTGTAGGCTATCTTGGCCGTGTGGTGACGGTAGTAAGACTACCAAAGAATTAGATAGGGATAGAAGAAACAAGTTCATTCATTTGTATGGCGGCCGAGCGTGTCAGATTTTGTACTGAAGTTGTTATGATGATGATTTTAAATGTCTCAGGCCCTTGAGTATTCATATTTTTTTGTGTTGCTGCAATTAATATTACTTAAGGAGGCATTATTAATGGTTTTGTTCACTTCAACTTACAAAATTTGACGCCCGAAAGCTGCAAGCTGCGATTAAAGACGCACAACTCAGTGGATTTCACTGAGTTCATTTGGTATCCTGTCGTTTGACCAAAAATTGTTTAACAAATTTACACTTGGCAACCAACTACTGGCAAAATTATGTTTCGGCAAATCCTTTTTTCGACAAAAACATCTTTGACAATATATTATCTTAGCCAAATAATTAACAAATAAAATATCATTTTATAAGAGGTATTTTTGGCAAAAGAATATTTAACAACAAAGTAAACTAATAAATTTACCATTAGCCTAAAAATGTTTGCTAAAATGGGTTGGAGTATAGCAAAGTGGGTTTTTTTGTTGCAACCCAGTAAACTTTTCCCCAAAATCAAAAATGGCCGAGATATTCGACATCAAATTAAACAAAAATTAACATAACATTCATCGTAATCTTGACAAAAATCTGCAGTGAGCGAGCGAAGCGAGCGAACAAAACCTTCCGGGGCAGATCCTACTCGGATAGGTTAGGTTAGAACCTAACCTTAGTCTTCGATGTTATTTTTTTTTATTGTAACCCAGAAAACTTTTCCCCAAAATCGAAAATGGTCGAGATAGGTATTCGGTGAATGTACAGATATGTTAAACGTAGTTTTAGGTGACATGTAAAATGTACAATTGATTTATTTATTAATTTATACATTGTTCTAATGTATTAATTGCTTACTGATTATTTGTCAATTGAGTTTTTGTAAAATGATACATTTGCGGAATAACATTTTTGCCACTTACTACATTGGTGAAACGTTTGTTGTAAAATAAATATTTGCTAACATTGTTTTGGTTAAACATTAGTGAACCGTTCATTTGACACGCTAAGTAGATACGTTTGCTTGATCTATGGTATATATGACATCTGTGAAGACTACATTTGTCACCACCACAACTCTTCCCGCGGGTGTCGTAAGAGCCGACTAAGGGCTTGTCCATTAATCATGTCATACGATTTTGGCCTCTTTTAGACCCCCCCACCCCCCGTGGTGATAGTTGGTGATATTTTCGCCCCCCCCCCCCCCCCCTCTAGCCAATATGACACGTCATACAATAAAAAAATAAATAATAATATAAATTATAATATAAATATAATAATATAAATTACACGTAATTTATTGCCAACTTAAGTAGTCCTTTTCATAACACTTGAGTTTACGTACTTTATTAAGCACACGTGATGGGAAATACTTATTTCTTAATTTTATTATACATGGGGGCAAAGTTGTTGTTTAACTGTCGTGCCAATATTGAGACCTGAGGTAGCCAAAGATTCCAAAATTTCAAAAACTGGAATCTTGAGCATTGCGAAGGTCTCAAGGCACGAGAGTTGAATAAACTTTGCCGCCAAGTGTAATACAACTTTTTTCCCCTCACTATCGCGAGGAAATATGATTACTAATCTCATCCAAATGTAAATTAACTTAAAGAAACCATTTAAAACTCAATGTCGAACGCATGTTTACTACGGTCAAGATCCACTAGGCAGTAATGGGCCATAGGGGGATATATTGATTTAAACTTTCACGATCAGTCTGCCTCCGACCACGGGTGTAACGTCATGCCCGAAGCGTCAGGATATAATTAAACGTAAGTTTACGCGATTAAGACCCGTTTGTCTTTAAAATATGAGTCATAGGGGGATAGTATGAGCATTCGCTCGTTTGGTCTAAATCCACCTTGAAGCAAAACAACGACTATAATTTTGAATCTTCAGTGGGGAAGCGGTGATGGCTCAGTGGTTTAGACGTTTGACTTTCAATCCGGAGGTCGTGGGTTCAAATCCTGGCTCGTACCAATGAGTTTTTCCGAAACTTATGTACGAAATATCAGATGATATTTACCATTAGCTTTCGGTGAAGGGAAAACATCGTGAGGAAACCTGCATACATCCGCGAAGAAATCCAAAGGTGTGTGTGTAAGTTCCCAACCCACTTAGGGCCAGCGTGGGGACTATAGCCCAATCCCTCTCAATATGAGAGGAGGCCTGTGCCCAGCAGTAGGACATTATATAGGCTAAAATTTTTTTTTTTTAATTTTTTATAATTTTGAACCACGAGCCTAGCTTGTGTGATGAATGCAAGGGTAACAGCAGTGTTATTCACTAAGGAAACCGCCTTGCCGTCAGCGCTGTGACAGCGCTGCGGCAGCGTCGAGCCTAAAAATGGTATTCACTAAATGTACTTTAAACGACACTAGTGCTCGACGACGAATGCGGCGTGAGCTGGAACTACACTGCGTCGAGAGTTTGATGTTTAATGTATGAACTTCGTATTCTCTAACGAAAAACAGCGACGAACTCGCCCGCAACCTCACTCACAGCCTCGATTCCTAATGTCAAATAAGACAGCTAGGATTTTAGACAAGGCTGTCTCGACTTCGAGCTCGTTGACGAACGCAGCGTCGAATGTGTCAATAAGAGAATAGCATAGCTGTGCGGTCACCAAGATGAGATGGACTTACCAGACCAGCGGCGGGGATGTCGACGGATTCATGCCGTGCTCGCAGAGACGCACACAGTCGTCTGACCAGGTCCACATCGTTGTTTAGGACCGCTACGTGGAGAGGGCTGGAAAAGAGTAATGGTTATGTCCTGGCCACGACATCGGTCTAACGCCGCGGCCACGACATCGGTCTAAAGCGACCGGCTTAGCGGAAAAGTCAAAGTCAAAGTCAAAATATTCTTTATTCAATTAGGCCCAGCAACGAGCGCTTTTGAATCGTTAAACTAAATAGCGAATGAGAGAAAAAAAACTACCTCCGGTTCTGACCCTACATCACTGCCTGAGAAGAATCCGGCAAGAAACTCAGCGGGACTTTCTTTTTTCAAATAATAGTTTTATAACATCTTACAGCTAACATGCATTTATTAAAACGAAACATAAATTTGATTTAATATAAATACAGATATAGTACATTAACTAGAGATGAAGTCTCTAATAGTCAGAATAATTATATGTGTAACGTATTGGTGCTCCCTCTCGTACCCATATCGGCATCCCGCTCCAACTCATGGATTCGCTCGCCGCTGGTCGCCTTAAGGTGCGTTCAGACCAAAAGAGCATTCGCTATTCTATCCCCCCCACTCTACGAAATTCGATCGTTACACAAAACGTGATTGGTTGATTTCGTCGAGCGGGGGATAGAACAGCGAATGCTCTTTTGGTCTGAACGCACGTTTAGACCAATGTCGTGGCCGGGACATTAGACCTGAGGTCTATTGCATAACAAATTATAACTAATAATACAAATTCAAATTCAAACTCAAATAGATTAGTGTATGAAAGTGAGATTTCTGGGAGTAACCAGATTCGTTTATCATTATAATAGTAAATTACATCAGAGGCCGGGAAAATGAGCATTTCCGGCCAAGTTGGTATATACGGCCGAGCGAGCGTGCGTTTTCACTCCGAAATGACTGTATGAGGCAGGTATATAATAGTACTTTTATCAAACATACAAAGAAATACAAAAAAAATAATGACAATGTTGTCGAAGTTAAAAAAAAAGTTATATTTTAAGGAACGTAAAGACAATATTACATTGCATGTTTGAGAAAAGCCATTTATGTACCTACCTATATTGAATGTAGCTTCGCTTAATGTCAAAGGAAGCACCTTAATACATATAATACAATACACCTTAAACAAACTACACGTAAATAATTATATAGGTTTTATTAAGTATTCATTTTATTTGGGGACGCCTTACTACACAATTATCGATATCGATAAAATAATGTTTCTCTAACTGGCTAGATTACAATAGTGTTTTATTATCCCGTGGAATATTCTCTGATTTCTCTGGTCATCATAGTGACAAAGACATATCCTCGAAATTTGCGTTTTTCGAAGTTCGCGGTAAGGCCGCAGATAAGAGCAACTGAAATACAAAGTTACTCATTCTCTTATCATTATCAGAGAATGTACAATCTTATCACAAATCAACAGTGCAGTTATCACGAGTTGGCCTGTAACGTATACGTGACGGCAGTAAGACATTTTGCGACCACCCCAACTCTTTCCGTGGTGTCGTAAGTCGACGAGGATTGAAGTGTCACTGACCATTTGTTTATAGAAGATTGATGATGGGCAGCAGCGTTATTTACACACTACTGTGATTGCTAAGGGCTTGTCCATTAATCACGTCATACGATTTTGGCTTATTTTAGACCCCCGAAACCCTCATGGTGATATTTTCAGCCCGACATAGCCAATATGATGCGTAATTTATTGCCAACTAAAGTGGTCCTTTTAATAACACTTCAATTTACGTACTTTACACACACACATGATGGGAAAAACTTTTTTGCCTACTACGAGGTAAATGTCCGCGAAGTTTTAAAACATTTTGTTGTTTTCTTGATCCGAATTTGCGTTGAAAATTTCCGGATTAACTCCCGTTTCTTACCAAACAGCTCTTTTTTCCGGATTTTTTTGGAAAAATCAATGAATTTCCACTTTAATTTTCAACTCTAAACCAAAATTAATTAATAGGTCTAATTTTCACTTATACCAGGAGAACGCGATGTCATCGAGGAAAAGTCAATTGAAAAAGATGGAAAGGAGTGACAGTGACGTTGATTATTTCTGTAAAAACCCGAAAAAAACGGAATAAATCGAAATTTTCAAACATTCTCAAAAAAAAACAATTGATTTTTTCCGACATTTACAACGCTACACATAAACTTACCTACAGTCGGGTTTTAAACGGCAATTAAGCACGAAATTTCGTGTTATTTTTATAATATAGGTAAGCTATATTCTAATATAAAAACGCCGAACAGGCCAGAATTTCTAAAGATATCTTATTTCATTGTCATTACGAACCTTTGCAGGTTAACCTAAGATTTTTCAAATGTCACGCTAAGGGGGCGTTCGCGTATTACGTAATGCAATTTTGGGGGAGGGGTGTCTCGTAAAACGTTACGATGCGTTACAGGGGCGGGATGGGGTCTTCCTTACAACACGTTAAGCAACATTGTTTTTTTTTTTCAAGTTAAAAAACTAGGGAATCAAAACTCCCAAATTGGCAACCCTTTTCAGTTACGTTTCACGGAGAATCCGATTATCGCAAAGGCATTTAAAACTATACCGAGGATAAAAACTATGACAACTTTTTGCGACTTTAGGGTACAAATGGTCATTTGAGTGTTACGTAACGCTTAGAGAGGGGGGATACAGAAGACCGTTACGGTGCGTTACAAGGGGGGCGGGGGGGGTCAAAAATCTTCAAAAATTGCGTTACGTAATACTTGAACGCTCCCTAATTAGGTGTTCCTAAAAGTGAAAATGTCCTAAAGGGCCTAAAGGTGCATTTAAACCAAACGAGCATTCGCTCATTCTATCCCCCACTCTACGAAATTCGGTCTTTACTCAACACGTGATTCGTCGAAATTCGTTGGTTTCGTAGAGTGGGGGATAGAATGAGCGAATGCTCGTTTGCTCTAAACGCAAACTTTACTTTACAACTCATGTTACAGCTACTGATACAATTCTTCAAACTGTCGTAGCAATTCTAAGAATGACTGTATGTGTCATAACTTTCAAGTGCAATGAACGGTTCATCATAATCATCATCCGCCTATGATAGTCCACTGCTGGACGTAGGCCTCTCCTAACTATGCGTATAATCGCATTAGGAGGTAAATGCCCATAATCGCCACGCTGGGCAAGCGGATTGGTGATCGCAGTAATGTGTCCACTATGATGACGCTGCTGCCCATCATCAATCTTTTATCAAATAATGGTAAGTTATTGAAGTGACACTTCAATCCCTTAGTCGACTCTTACGACACCCGCAGGAGGAGTTGGGGTGAACGGTTAATATGAGGAAATAACTGTTTTGGCGGGAAAGGAGGTTTTTTACGTAGACAATCTTACGAGAGTCACGGGAATGGGGTCACAAATGTATTCTTATAGCCTTCACGACAAGGCTTATTTTATAATACTTCCGAAAAAAAGTGGATTGATTCAATACAAGAAAGATAAAAAATTGCATCAGTAAACATGCATTTAGTCATGAAACTCTTGAACTTATCTTGATTGTTCATATTGTTAAACTGATTTTTTTATAGTATAATTTAATTAATTAAAAAAAAATGTATAACAGGCTTCGACCAATATCTGTAAGATCCCATCATCACTTGGCAACGGGACCATTTTAGGCTTATGTAAACCTGTCTCATTGAAAAAAAATTTTTAGATTATATCATGATAGAGATATCATGGACCTAAATAAGGTCAATGGAGGTAAGACCGTCTATCAGGAAAGTCCGTCTACTAGTGATTTACACCCCTAACTCAGATCAGTAGTGTAGGAATAGAACCGGTAGTAGTTTTTTTTTATCTTGCTATTGTTTCAGATGATTTAAATATGCTTAATAATAGACTAACACTGACTAATAACACCTATAATAGTCAGAGGCAATAAAATTGACTATGTAGATGAATACACCTACCTTGGCCAAATCATTTCCCCAAAGGACCTTACAACTAAAGAAATAGAAAATAGAATGAGCATTGCATGGAGAAGATACTGGTCTTTCAAAGAAGTGATGAAGAACCCCGATTTACCAATGAAGGCAAAGTCTAAAGTATTTGATTCCTGTATACTCCCCAGCATGACATATGGGTGCCAGACGTGGAGTTTTGTAAAACATAATATACACAAACTAGAAGTATGTCAAAACAATATTGAACGTAGTATGCTTAATATAAAACTTAGAGATAAAATTAGATTACAAACAATAAGAAAGCAGACTAAAACTAAAGGCATAACACACTATATTAAAAAGCTGAAATGGAATTGGGCAGGCCATATGATGCGGAGCAAGAAAGATAAGTGGTCAAAATATGTAACAGAATGGTGCCCAAGACAATATAAAAGAAACAGAGGAAGACAATGCCGTAGATGGGAGGATGACATTGTCAAGGTAGCAGGGGCTACATGGATGAGAAAGGCACAGGACCGTCAATTGTGGAAGTCTCTAGGGGAGGCCTATGCTGGAAAGCAAGATCAAACAACAGGAACAAAATATTAAAAACTAATGTACAAAAACAATTTGGTTGAATAAAGGCTATTATTATATTATATTAATAATAGACTTACTTGAATAAAGAATAGTTTGACTAGTAATAAATAAATAAATATCTTGTGACATCTTACACAAATCAACCTAGTCCCACGGTAAGCTCAATTAAGGCTTGTGATGTTGGGTACCAGGCGATGATATATATAATAGATAGATACATATAGATACTTAAATACATAGACAACCATGACCAAGGAACAAATATTTGTGATAAATAAATACACAAATAATGCCCTCGCCGGGATTCGAACCCGGAACCTCCAGCTTCCTAGGCAGGGTCTATCACTACCAACTAGGCTACGGAGGCTGACAAAATAATAGTAATTGAACAGTATAAGACGCATAGGACAGACTTTAAGGAAGCTTAAAAACAAAATACCTATACCGGACACCCATATTCGTCTTAATATAAAAAAAAGTACAGACAAAATACTTACTAATATCCATCCTCATCCTGTTCAAGGCACATTTTGAAGTCGATGAAGGCTTGATGCCAGATCAGCTTCATCCGTTCTTCATGCGTCACATTCTTAAGGACCTCCGGGGTCGCTATATGGAACACATCTTCTGGTTTCACCGGTATCATTACAACGCTACCGTCTCGTAGTTTTATCTCAGTAGAATTCAAAGTATTATCCGTAACTTTATCTATTTGATCAAGAAAATCATTAGCATTTTCTAGAATATCAGGAACGCTTGGCCAGCTACCAGCAGTTAAGTTACTCGTACTAGAAATATTACTGTCTTCATCAACAGCATCCTTTAAGTCTATAAGTTGATTTTCTTTAATTTTCTCGGATTTTTCTACAGCTATTTTATTCCTCAGATCCTTTTTCACATCTTTAGGGTCGACGACAAACTTTTTCAATTTAATATCCGTAACAACATACGGTTGTAGTACCTGTCTTCGTATCCGTTTCCGTTCTTTCCGTTTGTTAAACACATTTATATGAGTGTCATCTGTTTGGCAAGCTGTATGCACGAAATCTTTTTTAACTTCAGCAATTTCCATAGCAGTTTGTGTTGCTGTTGCAACAAATTGCTTCTGGGTACTAAGCATAGCTAAAATTCCCCTCACTTTAGTTTCTTCATTGAAGATAGACGATAAAGCAGAGAGTAGTGTTTCGTAATTCTTCTGTCCGATAGCAGATACAACGCTGTCTGATGTGGTTTCGACATAAGCAGAGCCGTTCGTGCACCGCGCGACCGTCCGGCAAGTCTTCGACAACAGATTGAGTCTATTCACAATCACGACGCTTTGGGAGTCCCCTTTCAAAAAGTCGCAATTCGGTGACGAGAATATCACCTCGTCTTTAAACTGCTGAATCGACCTAAACGGCATTTTTGGTAGTTTAGGACGAATCATTTTATCCTTATTAATTATAATAGGTTTGAGATTTTTTTTCGAGGTTGCTTCCATTTTTTTCACTTATAAACTGCATACAAACATTTAAATTCACAATCACAAATTTCTCACTTCATTACGCAGTGTTTACTTCATGGTACATACGTCAAATCATATCACACTGGAATACTATGTATTCATTATTCATAGTATATTACGAAATACTGTTAGGGCATTGTTAGGGTATCCCCCAAGCAATAAACGAAAGACAAAATTCCCCATACTTATTGCTTGTTTGACAAATTGACGACCTTGAAAGTTCCGTTTCACGACTTTTAAATAAATTTTCTTTATTTTTCTATTCGAATATTTTCTATTTTT
>JALPQI010009525.1:0-42482 GCA_025490895.1 Thaumatotibia leucotreta
AAATCACGATGGCGTCAATTGTGTTACGAAAGTTAGTCATACAAACTATGTGGTACACCACAGATGTCATATATACCATAGATCAACAAACGTATCTACTTAGCGTGTCAAATGAACTCAGTAAAATCTACTGAGTTGTCCGCTTTAATCGCAGCTTGCAGATTTCGGGCGTCAAATTTTGTAAGTTGAAATGAACAAAAACATTATTAATGCGTCCTTAAGTAATATTAATTGCAACAACACAAAAATATGAATACTCAAGGGCCTAAGACATATTTAAAATCATAGGCAAGTAACAACTTCAGTACAAAATCTGACAAGCTCGGCCGCCATACAAATGAATGAATTTGTTTCTTCTATCCAAATCTAATTCTGTGTGGTACACTCAGTCCAATAACCCTCGGCAGTAGAAAACACGGCGAATTGTAGCTGGCGGCTGTCGGCAGGGTAGCTTTTGACCACCGAGTGGACAACTTTTGTTTTTCCGGCTGACAATACCCGAACTGCGTATAACTGCTTATAGCACATGATTGGGGTGTTAGTATGTCGCCGCGAGATAGATTTTCCATCTTTTACTAACTATATTAATAAAAGAGGGATGGATATGGATAGTCTATCTTGCGGCGACAAACTGTCGCACTAATCCACTAATCATGTGCTAAACAGGAGAAACTTTATAAATTAGGGTAGTTCTATGCGATTATTCCACAAATCAAGTCATTACCATTCCCAAATTATTGACGAACTGCGTATATAATAGTGGAGTCGTTTTCGGTTATCATGAAGCAGACGCATGTTTGTCTGCTGTTCTGGCATCATAGTCTCGTTTGCTTTTATAAAACGGAAAATAAAGTGGTGATGGTAATGAACAATATAAAAGGCGTAAAAAATCGCATAGAAACACCGATTACAGCTTACTATCAGTAAGACTACGACAACATCGACATTGTTAGGTAAATAATACTTAGCTACTAAAGTACTTACCATAGTGTTTGTTATTCTAGACATGATGTAAGCGTCCCCAGGGCCACATTCAGAAACATTAAGAGATCACCTATACAAACTCAAGTAACGTCGAAGACAGAAAATATCAAAATTTTATTCAAGAAATCCATAAGACTCCGATTGGGCACTTTATTGCTTATGTAGAATAAAATACGAATAATCTATGACACATTATTTTTAAAATTATGTCAACATCATCAGTAACAGCAGATTGATTGACATCCACCGATAGGCATATTGATACTCTTTATTCATAAAATTTGTAATATTACATGTCATTTGTCGTTCAATCTTAATATAAGTATAAAGAGAAAAAGTACATTTGTAACAATAATGGTTTCGAGCTAGTGAGCCAAGCTCAGTCACCTAGGTGACCTAAGTACAGTCAATGGGAATTAAGGAGTACAATGAAAATGCTGAAAAGTGCAATATGGCTGACTTTCTATAGCATTAACTAGAAGTCTTTGACACATATTGTCAAACACGTTCGTAGGTTTATTTCTTCGTTTATACTAATAATTATCAATAATTTTACTAAAGTAACTGAGTGAATCAACTTTTTTCTGCCTGTTATTACCATAGTTACGGTCGCCCGAGTCACGCTGGTTTCATGCAATATTTTTTTCTATTTCATTGTACTTGTTGCGGACGAAAGTATTAGGCTCTGTTCATCCATAAAACTGCACAAATGTCATCTCACTCACTTAAAAAAAGATTGTTAACAAATTACAGGACATAAAAATAAGAAAGCCGCATTTTCTTGAACCTTTTTAAGACTACGGCCAAAGAAAATAAAATCACTACGTTTTACGGCTACGTGACTACGGCTATCAGGGAAATATATAATATTCAGCCCTTCAGAAAACTTTACATAGCGCATTGGCGCTGTCGCCTTAATCAAAATAATTCAAACCTTTAAGAATATCAAATGCCGGTACATAATGATGAGAATGAGGCATCGCGCTAGCAAATATCAATAATTAATTAGTTCCCGACGTACACCTTCATACGAGTACATACATTACGTAGTTGCTCATTGTGCAACTTAGTTGGGGAATACCTTGTTATAAGTTGTCGGAGAACTTACCTTGTGAACTAAGTACTATATAGTTTTAGACAATGGTATATTAAAACATATTGATTTAAACTTTCACGATTATCACTAGACATAGAAGTCGTGGTGACTTTTAATAGCTATTATTAACTAGGGAGTTCCTCGTCATCATAATATCAGCCGAATGACGTCCACTGAACATAGATCTCCCCCAAAGATTGCCACAATGACCGATCCAGTGCCACCCGTATCCAGCGGACTTCTGCAAACTTCACCAGGTCATCAGTCCACCTTGTGGGGGCCTACCCACGCTGCGCCTTCCGGTACGTGGCCACCACTCAAGAACCTTTCCGCCCCACCGGCCGTCAGTTCTACACGCAATGTGCCCCGCCCACTACCACATCAGTTTAGCTATTCGGAGAGCTATATCGGTTATTTTGGTTCTGATGCGGATGGTCTCATTTCTAATCCGATCTCGCTGAGAAACTCCTAGCATAGCCCTCTCCAGGGACTTTCTACCGATATTAAATTATAAATTATTTTAAGTGAATACCCATTTCGAAATGACATTTCATATAAACTGCTAAATTTAGCGGATAAATGGAAAATTACTTATTATGATGATGGGAGCACCAGAGGCCTATATCTCGAAAGCTTGTAACTTGTAATACAAGCGGAAGTCCGTATCTAATTAATAGTATTAAGAAGAGACTTCCACTTGTATTTTACAAGTTACAAGCGTTCGAGAAACGGGCCCCAGCTCTCTCTAGCTATTCTAGAAAACTGTAATGTATTCTAATAGGAGGTGCAGGCATGTATTGCTTGCCCTTAGAGAATGGTCAAGGGCACCTAGCCTTGTAAGGGATTGCATATACCCGATAAAATTGACCGGTGGTTGCTAAGACCGAGTGGCCGAGGGGTGCAGGCATCAGCCGCGAAAGCTGAGCACGTGGGTTCGATCGATCCCCACCTCGGACGTTAGGTGATCTTGGTGGTTTTTCTTTGGTAAGTATATGACATCTAATATTTTTAATTTACTATTATAAGATATCCATAAAATTAGGAAATCATTCATGGGTAATTGTGTAAGATTTTATAATAAACTTCCAGTAAATGTTACTGAACTTTCAGTCAATAAATTTAAGAATTTTGTAAAGCGTAAACTTATATCTAAAGCTTATTATAGTACACAAGACTACATGAATGATAAAACACCGTGGGAGTAATTTAGGATTTAATTATTAGTTTGTTAAAGTCATGACATTCAATTACGATAATTTACGCTTGGAGACCTTATACATCTCCAAACGTGCATTATATAATGTTATTATTATATACCTATTCGGAGAGAAACCTTTACTTCTCTATAAATTATTACTTATAAATGTTCTGACTTTTTAGAGACTTTACATCTCTTGTTATTATTATTCTATTTCAATTTATTTAAAATCAATTTTATGTTTTTTTTTAATGCATGTTAGTTGTAAGATGTACCATGAACCATGATTGATTGAAAAAATAATTCCCGCCAAGTTTCTTACCGGTTCTTCTTGGGTCAGCGGTGTAGGGTTCGAACCGGAAGTAGTTTCAATACCTAGACGATTCAAAAGAGTTTGTTGCTATTCCAATTTGACTAAAGAATTATTTGACTTTGACTTTGACTTATATATTTTGATATTTTTAGGAATGATACAACATAAATATAAAAAAAAGATTCGTTAAAACTAAATGAATTTTTCAAAAACGTAACACCATCTGCACTAAATAACCAACGCTCTCACCCAAATTGCAGCAAATAGCCCGAAATCGTCCCCACGTGCGATTATTTGTATTTGACTTTTACCGGTTTTATCGGTTTCATTAATAAAACGAATTGCCACCAGCCGCTACAGATGCCACAAAATCGACAGATATATAACTTAATAGATGTGACAGCAGTACAAGTGGCATATTGTTTGATACACACTAAGTTTGTATATTTGGATCACGTATTTGACGTTGATAAAAATTGGTAGGCTGGTAGAGTCAACGATGACGCAAGAACCTTCACATTTCCCAAAATGTCCCAGAAAGCTTGTATGGAAGTTTCCTTTTTTGTTACCAGATTCCTATACATTTTTGTAACAAAAAAGGAATTTTGGGAAAAAAGATGGAACTTGCTCAGCATCCTTGACTCGGCCAGCTTACCAATTTTAGAGAGAGACGTGATCCAAAAGTACAAACTTTTCGGGAATCGCTTTACTATATGTCTGTGGTTGCCACACGTGGTAGCCGCACTACAATTACCAGTATTAATGTAAGCTTTTATGTTAATTCCGACCAAAAACTAAACGGCACGAATTGGACGCAACATTTCCATAATGTGCGCTGTAAACAAATGGCGAATAGTAATCACTTTTACGGCAAAAACTTAAACAGAATCGATTATGTGTAGCTCCAATACCTGCTGAAATCGCGAAAGGTCTGGTTGACGTGACAAAAGGCCGAGAAGCTGGCGACTTCGTCATAAAACGCACCATGTATTGCGATACAGCGAGTAAATGCCGCCAGCATCCTCGGTACAATGCCACAAGGGCCAATCTTAGATATAGGTTAGTTAGAATTAATTACTGCATAAATATTGTTTTACCCTTTGAGTAGGTACGGAACTCTAAAAACGGGACCATGCTTGTTTCTACGGACTGAATTGCTGTAAGACTAAACTAAATATCGTTTGTAGGGTTCCGTAGTATACCTACTAGGAACCCTTATGTCTGTCTGTCTGTCCGCAGTATAACTCAGTTGTCCTTATATAATAGGTATACTTTCAAATAAAACTATTTGGAACATAATGCTGATTTAGCTCCAGCCGTTTTTGAATGACTACAGAACCCTTTACTGAGCATGGTCCGACATGCTCTAGTTTTTTAAACTTCTCTATAAATATTGCTTATTTTCAAAACATTAAAATTCCGTTATGAAAGCGCCTCCGGGTCAAATTTCCGACTGCATTAGCATACACTCGTTGTTTATAGGATGCCTTCTCCAAAATGGCTTCCTCGTAGACTAAAGGCAATACATATTTTGAATTTTCAACTTAAGAGGCACGGGTAATTGCTATTACAAGGTTTAATTTAATTTGCAATTTGCATTATGCACTACAACTGTATTAATTCCTTCTCGGGCTCTTGTTGTTAGATCATTAACCTATATCAGTCCACTTGTGGTCATAGGCCTCTTCTATTAACTATGCGTATAAACATTAGGAGGTAAATGGGCCAATCAACTTTTCGATCGACATATTTTCTGTCCGCTGCGTTACTTTTCATGAACTTACAAATGTACGTCAATGAATGAATACTATACACACATAACAGTTGGAACCTAAATGTATCGAATGAACTGTGGGGCCTAACGCATGTACAATTTATAAGCATTTTTCTAGCAAACTTGATGAAATTACGGAGATTTATTTACGGAGATAAAATTACGGAGCAAAATAGAGTCGATCGAAAAGTTGATTGGCCCAAATACCCATAATCGCCACGCTAGGCAAGCGGATTGGCGATCGCAGTAAATGATGCCGCTGCTGCCAATCATCAATCTTCTATTAAAGAATGGTCAGTGACACTTCAATCTCTTAGTCGGCTCTTACGACACCCGCGCAAAGAGTTGACAAATGTATTCTTAAGGTGCATTTAGACCAAACGAGCATTCGCTTATTCTATCCCCCACTCTACGAAATCAACGAATTTAGTCGAATCACGTTTTGTGTAATGAACGAATTTCGTAGAGCGGGGGATAGAATGAGCGAATGCTCGTTTGGTCTAAATGCACCTTGACTGCCGTCATAACACGACCAGCTCAAGCTGCCCTACCGCATTCGTAAATTTCGAGGATTTGTCTCTCTCGCTCTAGTGACGCCTGCGTTTGAGTAACAGAGAAAAATCCTCGAAATTTCCGAATTTCGATTTTCGCGGTATAAGGCCAGGACATAGATACCGATATAAAATATGTATTTAATTATAGAATGAGCTCCAACGAAGATCGTTGTTGACAACTTGCAAACATACATAGAACGCTTCTAAGTTAATAAGTTCCCAAGTTACGTGAGTTCTGAAGTTCCTGCATTACAGAACTCTGTTTGGTTCAACTTCAAAGCACAGGTGTGTTGTAGCTGATTACTTTAAAATTGGTTATCTTCCGTAATTACTTATTAATACCACAGATATACATGGTGTAACATGGGGAAATATAATAACTTCAAGCGTTTTGTTAAGGTCGTTAGAAGCAAAAGTTTTTTTTTTCTATTTATGGCAGCAACACGGAAATATACAAAACGGAGTGTACGGTAAACAAAGGCAATAAAAGTGACCACAAAAATACAATCAACATGCAATAACAAAATAGATTGAAAACGTGTGCAACACTAGAAAAAAAAACAATTCGGACGACACTGATCGACGGTGAGGGTGAAGACACATTTATCAGCATGCGTACGCATTTTGTCTAATAAAATTTCCCGTTTAGCATGAAGCGTGTAAGCATGCGTACGCGTGCGGAAAGCTGGACGCGGTCCCATACTAAACTGACATTTTCTATAGACAAAATGATAAATGTGTCTTCACCCTGATACGACGCTTCAAGAATTCGAAACTTATACTTCTTTACAAATCATTAGACTATTCAAAAGAGTCTGTTGCCAATCCAATTTGAATAAAGAATCATTTGACTTGACTTGGCTCGACTAAAGGTGCATTTAGACCAAACGAGCATTCGCTCATTCTATTCCCCGCTCTACGAAATACGTTCGTTACACAGAACGTGATTCGTCAAAATTCGTAGAGTGGGGGATAGAATGAGCGAATGCTCGTTTGGTCTAAATGCACCTTAGACGACCGAGGAACAAGTGTTTGTGATACTAAATGAGACCAACATTTTGTGTTTAAAGTATTTAAATCCAAACCACCTCAAAAGTAATTAGTATAATTGTTTTTTTGGAAACATAATTATAATATTCAAAAAAGGAGGTTCTCGATTCGACAATTTTATTTTTATGTTAATTACATTTACTATGACCCACTTTCATGAATGAATTTGTGAATTTGCTGTAAATGTCAAAAGTCAAAAAGGCTCACGAAGTTTCAGGAGCGAGTGACTTGATGTATGATTGACACGAAAATGAAGTAAGGCCGAATTTTGGTAGGAAGTTTAATTCATTCCTTTTTCATTTTTAGGGTTCCGTTTCGATAATGCTAAAATATACTTGTTTAGTTTATATCGTTTTCGGTTACCGCAACAGTTATTCATTTTTTTTATGTGACGAAGGTAGACAACTGAGCTCTCAGCCCACCTGATGGAAAGCTGGAACTGAGACCCATGGACATAGTGACCAACAAATCGCGTATGCGCTGCCTACCCTGAGGATTTAGATGGATTTACACCGGCTATCTTACCCCCAAACCGAAACACAGCAGTACAAACACTGCTATTTAGCGGCAGGTTAACAGGTAAGACGGTGGTAACTATCCGGGCGGACCCTGCACGATGTCCTACCACCAGCATAAATTAAAACCACGGACACGATTTTTTTTTTGTAATACTGCAGATACGTTATTTGCTTGTAGTGTGAAGTTGACTTCCATTTATTTTATTGAATGAATAAATAGACTATGATGAATATATAGATGAATAAATCCATAGTAGTGCATTAGTACACATCTTATATTTAGTGCCTACGAGTATTACAATTATTATATTAAGAGTCCGGTTTACTTTTTTTACGAAATTGCTCATCTTTGTGATAGGTACTATATTCGAGTAACTAAAAAGAATCCTGCTAGCATTTTAGCATATAACGGAAGATACTTTCAATTCTAACCGAATAAGTGGAGTGCTTTACTATTTTTGTCCGTTGTTTAAAGTGTTTGTCTCTATTTTCATTTGCGTTGCCCCCGATAGTTTACAAATATAATAGCTATTGCTATTGCTTGCAACGGACGATTACTATTCCATCTCAATTCATCAATAAACCCAAGACCCGCTTAAGTACCTATATTATAAAACGACCTACTTTGTAAAAAGGTTTTCCGCGAAAGGCGTAACGCCGTGAATCATTTATCATTTTGAAATCTACTAAAATTAATGATGCTTTGCTCTGCCGAGATATTAATGATTTCTTTCCTGTTATAGGTGTCTTTGGGAATGGAAGGGTTACAAAATGTCTACCGTCTATTTTGAAATCGGTTAGTAGTGATGGATCTGTATCATTTGATGGGGAAAAGTAATTTAACCATACAGTTTGTAGAGTTACCGTAAAACCATCCCACTATAGTTTAAAGACAAACGGGTCTTGCAAGTCAAATCAGCATCTTTTTTCGAAGTGTCAAAACGATCACCACTATTATGGAATTTTAAAGAAAATACTCAAAAGTGACGTCACGTTTGAGTACTGCCAAATGACCTAGTCTTTTAAGTTCTTTTCAATTTATTAAATAGAAGTTTGTATAAAAATTACTACAACCTACATCTTAGTAATAATTTATTCGTGTATTATGTCGTGCATAATAAATAAATATCTTGGGACATCTTACACAAATCGACCTAGTCCCACGGTAAGCTCAATTAAGGCTTGTGATGTGGGTACTAAGCGACGATATACAGGGTGTTTTTTTTTCGACCGTTCAAATTCTACGTAGTGAATGTGTAGGTCATACTGACCAACTTTTACTATGGGGACAAAGTAGAAATCGCGAAAAAAAAATCAGCTGTTTCATACATTTCGGCCGGCGTAATGCCGCCAATTTGTATGAAACAGCTGATTTTTTTTTCGCGATTTCGACTTTGTCCCCATAGTAAAAGTTGGTGAGTATGACCTACACATTCACTACGTAGAATTTGAACGGTCGAAAAAAAAACACCCTGTATATAATAGATAGATACATATAGATACTTAAATACATAGACAGCCATGACCAAGGAACAAATATTTGTGATAAATAAATACACAAATAATACCCTCGCCGGGATTCGAACCCGGAACCTCCAGCTTCGTAGGCAGGGTCACTACCAACTAGGCTATGGAGGTTGACATAGTGTTAAATATTTTATTTTAACTACAGTCATCATCCCTATTATATCCTGACGTTTCGGGCATGACATGGTTTGAGTCTCATGGGTGTAACCTCGTGCCCGAAACGTCAGGATATAACTAAACGTAAGTTTAGGCGATTAAGACCCGTTTGTCTTCATAATATGAGTGATAATCGTGAAAAAAATCAATACATCTAACTATAGTCCAATATTGCGACTATGCTCCACTACTTCAACTTCTAAATAAGCTTAGTCTAAATAATATTTTTGGCTTTCGCCAAGTTTTTTTTCATTACTAATGAGGAGTTTTTACCTATGAATAGCACGATCAATATGACAATTACTCCTATCGGAACATTTTCAACGGTACCGTAGAACTACCCAACTATAGTCCAAAAGCTCCCAACTATGGTCCAAAACTCAAGTCAAATATCTTTGATTTAAGTAGTGTAATTATTATATTATTGACGCAGTTGTTACACAAAGTCTCCTCATTAATGATTAAAAAACTTAGATAAAACTAAAGTAAATGATTTCCATTGATGCTTAATTACGAGTTGAACTTGTGGACCATAGTTGTAGTACTGGACTATAGTTGTATGGTTTTACGGTATGCGTAATGTGGTTTTACGGTTTGCGTAATGCATTTTCCCTCTCCTTAAGAATATGTGATAAATTTGGTGAAAAGTGTGTGCAACAACAAATATTCGTACGGTCAATAGAATATAATATTCCAGGAAAATAAATATCCGGGAAAATCTTTCAAAATCGATCTATTCGAGTCCATAGTATTTTATCATTATTCATCACCTACATACCTTTTGCGTGTTTCGTTTTTGTGTACTTTTTGTTTACTTGCCATGTTTTTAATATAATTTTTACAAGATAATAATAAGAGCTAGCGACTTCCCCGCACAACGCATCAGTATTGCGATACAGCGAGGAAATGCCGCCAGCATCCTCGGTACAATACTCGGTGAAATTTACTTTGACGGAACTCACATTCCTCTCTCACCGACTGTCAAGAATTTAGGCATTGTCATGGATCAGACTCTTTCTTGGGCACCTCATGTCTCAGAAATTAGTAGAAGACTCTTCTCTTCCATGCACTCGCTACGACGCCTCCAAAGTTTCCTTCCATTTCCTACTAAAGTTGTCCTTGTTCAAACCCTTTTAATTCCAATTCTTGACTATGCGGATGTTGCATTTCTGGACCTTACTGAGGAACTGCTTGACAAACTTGAACGATTGCAAAACGTCTGTATACGTTACGTTTTTGGCTTACGTAAGTTTGACCACGTTTCATCGTTTCGTTCTCGTCTTAAGTGGCTTCCTATCCGCCGAAGACGCGACTTACATATACTCTCCTTTCTTTTTAATGTTTTGTTTAGTCCGTGTTCTCCTCCTTACCTTTCAGATAGATTTAAGTATTTGGCAGACGGTAGTGGTCATCGTCTCCGTTCTAGTGTGAATTTGTCCCTCTCTATTCCGTCCCACAAGCACCGATCCTATAATAAGTCCTTCTCCGTTTACGCTGTCAAGTTATGGAATTCTTTGCCTCTTTCTCTTCGACAGTGTCAGTCGGTCGCGTCGCTGAAAGCTAATCTGAAGAAGTTGTGGCTTGCAGACGAGTGTTGACTATTTCATGTGCGGAATGTAGTATGTATGTATTATGTATGTATATTGTTCATGTGTATATATTATGTAGGTTTATGAGTATATATTTGGATATTTATATTATATGTGTATGTGTATACATATCTTGATTAGATTAGCTTTTTTATTACTATATTATTTTTTTTTCTCTTCACTTTGTACAGTTTGTCTGCCTTCTGTGTCTAGTTCTCCTCAACTGCTCAAGGGTTAACTGGAAGAGATCCCTTAATGGGATAAGTTCGCCTTTGTATTTATTTTAAAAGTGATTATTTTTCATGTTATGATTTGTTTTTTTTCTGTACAATAAAGTGTTTTACTACTACTACTACAATACCACAAGGGCCAATCTTAGATATAGGTTAGGCTAGTTAGATTTATGTAGGTAATGTAGGTATATTTGTGTAGGTATCCACTCAATTGCTTTTATAAATTGCAAAGTTTTGAAAATCACATCATCACATCATCAGACTATCTGAGCCCACTACTGGCTGTAGTGCTCTCCTATTACTTATGCATATGGACGCATTAGGAGATTATGCCCATAATCGCCACGCTGGGCAAACGTGTTTGCGAATGGTAAAGTTTTGAAAATAAAGAACGCCAACAAATACTTATATCTACTTTTTTGTAATGTACTGTGGAAATAAGACTATTTTTTCTTACCCAACTCGTAGCCAAAAAAGTTGATCGACCAATTTAGAAAATTTATCTAAAAACACAGTAACATTATACAGGGTGTAAAATTAATTGACATCTTATTCAGCGGGAAGCCCGCCATGAAATATTGATCAAATTTATCGCCGCAGCTAATTAATACGGTCTTTATTTATAGCTCAAAGGAAGTGATACTAGTACTTAATTAAAACGGTAATTTAGGTCTTCTGTACAATTTAATAACCTTTAGAGGATTCGAAGGCTTAAAGAATGGAGAAATATGAAGGGAAGTATTTTAAGGTGGTTAGATAGCTATATAAAACCAATTAAGTAATTTATATTTAGTCATTGTTTACAATACTTACTACTTTCGAATTTTGCGCGAAATGAAGACCTCGAAAAACTTTGTTAAATAATAATAGAAATATTACAAAAACACGTACTATTTAAACGATAGAACATCAAATAGAAAGGGTGGTTGGGTGAATATCTGAGCGTTTCAACCGCCTAATTTTGGTGGCATAATTTTTGCCGATGTTTCTAAACGTCTGTTATACTGATTATACTTCGTCATTTGTATAAGGTATCGTGCCTGCTTCAAATGAAAAAGTAGCATAATGTAACGAATAGTAACTTAGGCAAAAGTGATGCCACCAAAATTAGGCGGTTGATACGCTTAGATATTCACCCAGTTACGAATCGAAATTATAACTTCGAAAATACACCTACTCTCTTTTTCTGCCACTAACAATGAAATAGTGCATTTTGATGCAAATGCAAAAAAAAAATTGTCGACGAGAGTGAAAGTTGGAGCCCGAGTGAAACGAGGGCGACAATCACCCGAGTTAAAAAGAAGTTTTTACACGAACGACGTATCGAACGACTTTTTTCATAACATGTGTTTTAGCCCAGGAGCGACGTTGAGCGGTATGTTTGTTTAGTGTTTGTTTTGCGGAACAACAGAAAGATTTTGAGTTGTACTTTCATATTTCTAAGTCGTAGCACTACTATGTGTGTTCATTTAAATAATAAATAGATGTCACATACCAAAGAAAAAAATCCAAGGTTTTGAACCCACTTCCTCAGCTTTTGCGGCTGATGCCTAAACCACTCGGCCACTCCAGCGGGAGTGGAGAAGGAAAAAACTTTTTATATCTTTCACAGACATCAAGAATGTTTAATTGTTTATGTTTATGGCTGACAATAGAGCAATACAAATAAGGGTCATTATCAGATTTAGGTTATCGCCTTTTCGGTGGACATACATAAAGTAAAGGAGTTCGTGTACTAATTTTGCGATAAAACAATTACTGGTATAAGTAGGTTCCTCGTTCTACAACCCTATGTAATAAAATCGTAGCATAAACTTATAAACGTTGTTAACTTTTGACCACCGAGTGGACAACTTTTGTTTTTCCGACTGACACATAATGATGTTCATAATTTTACTATATTGCTGGAAACCACAATCTTCATTCTAATAAATACTAAATTACGTGGAAACAATTCAACGATCGTTTTAAAGCATTTATTACGCCGCTCAGCTCAATAAATACTGAAAAGTGAAATTATGTAAATTTATAAACGTCTTGAATATCAATTTGTAATTTCGTTCCCCCAAATCTCGTCTGAATTTCAAGCTAATAAATATCAAGTTTCATTTATTTTCAGTAGTAAATATTTTTATTTGCACTCCCGGCGGGAGTAAACAATATAATATTTCCGGGAACGAAGGGATGAATTCGACTTGCTTAATAATAGCTCTTGACATTAATATAATGTGTTTTCAAATTTAGATACCTTAGGTTATGCACATGTTCATGATAACGAACAACTTTCCTTATGGTACTCATATCGGAATCTTGAAAGAGTGATCTGGATTGTACATGATACTAGAGGCAGTCACGCTAAGTAACTTTCACTACTGGAGACAACCAAGATATAGCGAAAAAAATCTGAGAACACAAATCAAATTATTTGTTAACTAAATATTTTGATTTGTACTTCTTATTTTTCCCCAGTAGTCACACTACTTAATACTATATAAATTATAAATATTAGATGTCATAATATACCAAAGAAAGATCACCTAAAGTCTATCTAATATTAAATTTATAATCCTAATTATGAGTTAATTGATACTTATCTATCAATTAACGCTCAATTAACTCATAATTAGGAGATTCAAGACGTCCACTTTTCATCATCGCACCGCTCGCCACCGACTGGGCGCTCATCCTCACACCTTGCAACCCAAATGGTCGCGCACCGTGCGGTTTCAGAGGAACTTCCGCGAACGGTCCGTCTGTGGTTTTCCCGTTGGACTACAGTATGGGGTTCTTCAAAAGAGGAGTGTACAAGTTCTTATTGGGTAGGCAACGCGCATGTGACACCCCTGGGGTTGCAGGCGCCCATAGGCTACGGTGACTGCTTTCCATCAGGTGGGCCGTATGCTTCTTTGCCACCGACGTGGCATAAAAAAAATTGTTTTTGCCATTTCTATTGTCTCCATAGTGAAAGTCCGTGGCCGTGTGGTGACGGCAGTAAGAATACATTTGTCACCACCCCAACTCCTCCTGCGGGTGTCGTAAGAGTCGAGTAAGGGATTGAAGTGTCACTGACCATTATTTGATAAAAGATTGATGACTGGCAGCAGCGTCATCAAAATGGACACATTACTGCGATCGCCAATCCGCTTGCCCGTGGCGATTATGGGCATTTACCTCCTAATGCGTATAGCATAGTTAATAGGAGAGGCCTACGTCCAGCAGTGGACTATCATAGGCTGATGCATGCATAGTGAAAGTTACTCAGCGTGCTGTTCCCAGTACCCAGTTCAATCTTGCTCCACGACCCAGATGTCACCCTGTATGTTTTGTACATTTATACACGTGTGTATAGCCCCATATTGAGCAAATAAACTTTTCATTCATTCGAACTAAGAACCAAGGTGGACTGATGACCTAGTGAAGGTCGCAGGAGTTCATTGGATGCGGGTGGCGCAGGACCGGTCATTGTGGCAATCTTTGGGGGCCTATGTTCAGCAGTGGACGTCTTTCGGCTGATATGATGATACTAAAATCCTACATAGGTAGGTTAAACCATTTACAACAATAAATTATGTCACGCTGAGCTACTATTAAAAGTCGAATTTGGCAACGTAATGTCGAAGTCGTCCCTAACGGCAAAGTTACGTCATTATTACAATAGGGTCTAATGGAAGGAATCATTACAGAAGGACTTGTTTTTGTATGGTATTTAAAGAGACGTAAGCCGTTATGAAAATGCTCCGCAATCGCTCCTTCCTGACATTCAAAAGAATTATTGTTGTGTGCAGAAGTTGTTTTGAGTTTTTTTTTTGTTTTGATAAAAATGGAAGTTGTGATTATGGTTACTTGTTTTTAAGCCAGCCTTACACCTGGGTCGCGTTTTATAAAGTTACAATTTTTTTCTAGCCAATATGTGCGTGCGTTAGAGAGGCAAACAGCGAAATTGTAAATTGTAACTTTATAAAACGCGACCCTGGAGTGCGATTTTTGAATTTCACCGATGATATTGAGATCAATGGTGACTAAATTTATCACCTGTGATTTGATGTCACTGTTTCCCAAATGCCGTATTTTTAATCTCACACGTTCTTTACCAACATGCAGAAATTGCACAACGTCAGTCATAGACAATGATCCTGTTATGTTCCTTTTTACGCAGATGTAATAGTGTTGCCCTTAGTATCGGTTTTTATTTTTCATACTACCTATAACTCATATTAGGTTCTGTCAAAGCGGTCGAACGTAAAACGGAGTGTCAATGTCATTTGAAAAGAAAACTAAAGTTTTGAAAGATGGCAGATGGCACTAAGTCAACTGTCAAAAATAGTCACACGGTGATTTCAAATCGAGTGGGTAGGGGACTCGTAAAGGTAGGCGTCCACAGACCCGAATCGTACGCATCGGACGCATCGCCTTTAAATAGTATTCTTTGTATAGAAAGTCATACAAGTGCGTCCACTGTTCCGCACCGTACGTATCGTAATAAAGTCTGGCTAACGAAAGCTGAGAATGAGAAATGGCGGCAAATTAATAAAATATAGAGTATGGTATCACTGGCTTGCACCCCGAAAATCAGTCTTGATACTTGTAATATATTTAAAACTTAAAATTATTTTGTTAAATTATCTGTATTTATTACAATCCAAATTAATATATTATATATATGTACATAACGTAGCTGTTCCATGCAACTTTGTCTGCATGACACAATGCAATATGATGTAGGTATTGTAGGTACCTACTACTCTAAATGATGACCCATGTTATGTCCATTACGACACAAGTGCGAAAAACGTGAAATTCTAAACGAGTGGCGATTTTTTAAAACACGACCGATAGTGTTTTAAATCGACACAAGTTACGAATTTCGTTATTGCACGTGTCTCGTACGACGTTTTTTAGTACAGATGATGGCCCTCCGAAGTTTCGAACCTGACTTAAAATGACCCACTTCTCACACTAGAGCCTAAAAAATGCACCATCTGTATTAAAAAAATATAATTCTGCCGGTGTGTGTATTTTTAATAAATAGGAAACGAAATATTTATATTTTTTATTCAGAATAATTAAAGTCAGACTTAAAAAACTCATACAATGATTCATATTAATGATTCATACTATTTGTGCCATAACACATAAATCACATAATAAACTCATCTAATGCAGTTTTTATGACATTGTCTCTTTCGCTGTACTTATCTTCCACATGAATGACATGGTCAGTCACTGATTTCCAATCTGAGGCAGTTATACTCGCGAACTTTTTTCATTCTTCTCCAACTCGCATAACTTTTCTACCGTATTTTTGACAGCGTTAACTCCTTCAACCTCTCCCAGACCTTCTGCAGACCTTCTGGTAAAAAAAACAAATGACCATTTTAAATCAACCTAACATAAATACAAACTTAAATGAAGTCATGTCATGTCAGTCACTTGAATTAATATTAAATAATGAGTACAAGAAAATTTATTGAATAAAGGTAAGTATCAAAATGGTACTACGTACTAACCTAGGAACACCGATATCGTGTGTAAACACTCATGTTTTTCCTTTTAAGCGATGATTTTCTCCTCTTGTTTTTCTTTTTATTTACTTATTATAGTACGCAGCAGCTTACGAACATTACTTTTCATAGTATTTTTCATCATAAACACCTTAAAACGTTGCAATTGTGGAAAGCGAGCAATGGGTGTCAAGTCGAACGAAAGACAGAACATGACGTTTGACAATTCAGCTTGTGATGCCATGTGAAAAGTTCCGTAAAAAACTCATTCTCAGCTTTCGTTAGCCAGACTCTATCAATGGAAGAAATGCGATGCAATGTGTCCGATGCGTACGATACGAACATGTGGACGCCTGGCTTAGAGCGATATCATAAGTATGACAATTCTGGTCACCGATGGCATTTCAAATATATTAAAATACGAACTCAAGGGATATCTCTGTTTTCGATAAGAATAAGTCACTGGTGAAATTCAAAAATCGCACCCGTTCTTAACTAGTTCGTACCGTACCGTAGTTCTTTCTTACCCAAGTTGTAGAGTATGAGCTCTGTCCACACGGTGTCCCTACAACTTAAGTAATAAATGAAAAAAATATTTTAAAAATAAAAATAAAACCGCCTTCAAAAATTCGCCCGAACTAAAAAGTTAAAAATGATTTTGGTTCCTACTTCTTAGGATTTCCAACCCAAACCTTTAAACCTTTTACCCTATTCATTGAAATAAAACATTATGGCTAGGTACCCTACAGATTTCTTAGAAGTCGGTGCCAAGCCAAATATGTTCACTTTGCGAGTACTTATATGTATTTGATAGAGCTTTGTAACTTACTGTCACTCCGGTTATGCTTTCATGAAAATGACTGAGGCAGACCATTCTGTTGATAAAAGCGTAATCAGAGTGACAGTAAGTTACAAAGCTCTATCTAATATATACCTATGAACGTATTCGGCTTGGCACCGACTTCTAAGAAATCTGTAGGGTACCTAGCCATAATGTTTTATTTCAATGAATAGGGTAAAAGGTTTAAAGGTTTGGGTTGGAAATCCTAAGAAGTAGGAACCAAAATCATTTTTAACTTTTTAGTTCGGGCGAATTTTTGAAGGCGGTTTTATTTTTATTTTTAAAATATTTTATTTTTTGCTTTTTAGTAGTGTAAATATAAAATCGTTATTCAGTATGCTCTAAATACTTATAATTAGAATGTACTGCACTGTAGTAGGCCATAAAACCTGAACTGGCGAACTTATATGAATACATAAACAATTTCAAAGGTAACAGACTTAGCATGCCAATATTATTTAAAGAATCACTAACCGCTAACCGACATGTCATAACTACTAAGCAAACACTTGAATAGATCTCGAAAATGTATGACATTTGTTATATACAAAGAATGATCCTCCAACCCGTAATCGTTAAGGAGTTATTCCTTTCATCATCAGCTCACCAACATGAGACCATGACTACCTAAAAGCAAATACTCGAATAGCCTCTAAAATATATGAAATATGTTATATTTAAAGAATTATCCCCCAACTCCTAATCTCCAAGGAGTTGTACCTTACATCATCAGCTCACCAACATGAAAGGATGACCACCTAAAGGCAAATACTCAAATAGCTTCCAAAATACACGAAATATGTTATACTTAAAGAATTATCCCCCAACTCCTAATTGCTAAAGAGTTGTACCTTCCATCATCAGATCACCAACTTAAGATGTTCATGACTAGATGCAAATACTTGATTAGTCTTTGAAAATAAATGAAAAATGTCATGTGTGCCTACAACATTTGAAGAGTTCCCTCGATTTCTCCAGGATCCCATCATCAGATCTGAATTCGGTGACAATGGGACCAACTAGAAGGTATACCCTTTCAAACAAAAAAAGAATATTTCAAATCGGTCCACGCGTCTTCGAGTAATCGGGGAACATACATAAAAAAAAAAAAAAGATTTCGACGAATTGTAAACCTCCTCCTTTTTGAAGTCGGTTAAAAACTCACAGGTGTGATCCCGACCTTATGGGAGTTTGTTTAAGGAATGTACAATTTTTTATTGCTAGAATAAATGTATTGAGCAGGGACCTTAACCTTTATTTTACAAAAACCTTTAAATAGCCCAATATTTTAAAAAGTTTTATATACTTACTATTTATGTACTACTCAATATTTTATGTAATTTACAATATCATAATTTTTAATCACTCCATTAACTATAATAATTTATATACCTGCTGAAGAACGAAAAAGAATGAAAAAAGAATCGTTCTTTTTGTATGGAGGAAATACCGGTGCCGGTTCCCGGTTTTGAGGTTTTTGAAATGCAATGTCTCGAAGGCACTATTTTATTTTTCTGTGTTTTTAAAAATCTCTATTAAGGTTTAATAGTTTTCCAACACAATAGCCACAAACAAGAGCAACAACATAGCTAATTTTAAAGTGAAAAAATAACTAACTTTAGTCGTTATTTTTTTCTTAAAGAATTACCTAAATCGCGTGAAACTAGGAGTAACTAAAGAAAGCTTAAAAACCTTAGCGTGAAATAAAATCAGTACCCGTTAGAAAAACCTCTAAACATACTTAGTAAAAAATTTTCAAAGATTACACAACCTACCGTTGTCTAAGAAATATTATAATAATAAAAAATGTTTCTGTGTCGGTAACTGCCTTTTCGCTATTAAAGTAGATAAAATACCTAATAAATAAGCAATAACTATCCAAGTACCTCCTCGAATTACCAAGAAACTCATTCCCGTTTTTTCCTCTCAGTCTAGAAACAAATTACTCCAATTCTTTCTTACTTCATTTTTTTCGGAGGCAATCCCGCCTCGCCGTACAACCCTTATTCCGTATTCCCATATTTGAAACGTCTTTATCTTCTATCCTTTTCATCTCAATAAAATGTGAGGGGGAAGGTTGCATTAGGGTTGGCAATTTCTTTTTCTGGGCTTAGAATTAACCAGAGACCTATCGCAAACCTAAAATTTTCGCAAATCATCTTTCTCTGTCACTCTAACGAAGACTTTATCGGTCAGACAGATATAGATGCTCGAAATTTTCGATTTTCGAAGTTTGCAGTAGCCTTTTCGTACACAAAGATAAAGGAGTACGTTTTTAAACTGCCCGTCTGTGCTTCAGATGAGGTAAAACGGTCGCAATTACGAGAACAAATGAGCTAGGGTGGCGGAACTTTGATATTAATATACTAGTTTACTTTGGAACGTTGACATAAAGCTCATATGACTTAAGGGACGGGGATGGGACAAAGGATCGACGCCATTTTGAGGACATACTTACAGGAAGCTAAGTAATACTAGGTGTAATGGATAAGTTTTTACAGGGCATAATTCCGTAAATATGAGAGATATCAGAAAAAATACTATGGAATGAAATTGATATGGAGTAAGAGGTTAACATAAGACAAATATGAATCATTTGATAACGGTGAAATGCCTCGGTCGTATTAAACTATTCTTAGAATGAACGGTTACCTACTAAATGTATGGAAGGGTTTGAAGTTAATATTTAGGATATTTCTGATGTTATTTCAAAAAAGTTATCAATGTAATTTTAATCGTTAGGTAACGTACTTTCGATATCAGTTACAATTTTTCTGCTATCTCTCACATTTACGGAATTATGGCCTGTAAACACTTATCGATTACACCCTGTATGTCACATTTAGAATTAAAATATTTTTTTATGGATTAAAAAGTAGTATTACACAGGTATAATTTACAAAACAATCAAATTGATATTAGGGTTTTATTAAATTACCGTAAAGCACCTACCTGGAAGTAGGAACAATAATTGGCACGTTTTTAGGGTTCCGTAGTAAACAAGGGACCCTTATAGTTTCGCCATGTCCGTCTGTCTGTCCGCAGCCTAGCTCAGTTGCTGTTAGTACTAGAAATCTGCAAATTGGTACAAATATACATATTAATCATGCCGACAAAGTGGTAAAATAAAAAAATAGAAAAACATTTTATTACATTCATCGGGTATGTCCCTAACTGGTGAAGCGGGGATGTTTTTTTTAATATTATGCTGTAATCCTATAGTGTGGCTGTGGGGTATCATTGAATAGACTTCTTAAAAAGAATAAGGGTTCTAAAAGAAAGTATTTTTCTAAAGACAATATTTTCGGAGATAACCGCTCCAGAATAAAAAAAATGTGTCCTCCCCCCTCTAACTTTTGATCCATGGGTCCAAAAAATATGAAAAAAACATGAATAAGTGGGTCTATAGTCTATATATTTTAAAAGAAAACTATTTCGAACATACTCGGTCCAGCCATTTTCGAATAACTACGGAACCCTATATTCGGACACTCGCTCTTAGCAACCACCAGTCGATTTTCTCGGGTATAAATATGCAGTCCCTTACAAGACTAGGCACCTTAAGTAAAACCACAAATCAAAATATTTAGTTAATAAATAATTTGATTTGTATTTTCACAATAACTTTAAGAGGTTCCTTCCAATTCCCCAAGTCAACTTACGGTTAACCAAAATAATTTGCCCCAATTTCACATAAAACGTAATTTCTGCGGAGTGGCACCCCTAAGTCTCCGTAAAGGTGTTTCTCTCCACCATGTCTTTTAATTGCATTACTTTATTCAAATTAAGGGCAGAGGGCAAAAGAAAGTCTATTTGAAATGCAAATTTTGAATGGGAAACATAAGAGGCTTACTTTTGTGGCAAGTAAATGAGCTTTTTTAAATTTGCTGGAAATATCTTACCTGTGTAATCAAGAAAATGCTGACTTAAATTAGGGAACTTTTTTTTATTCAGAGTACCTAGGTAGACGTTTGACCACGATCATAATTATCTGCTGGTAAGTTATGAATATGATGCAGTCTGCGGTGGAGGACGCTTAGGTACCTGGGTGAATTTCTGAGCGTTTCAACCGCCTAGTTTTGGTGGCATCATTTTTGCCGAAGTTTATAAACGTCTCAATGTTATACTTCGTCATTTTTATAAAAACTATACTACTTCAAATGACGAAGTAGCACATTGTAACGAATAGAAACTTCGGCAAAAATGGTGCCATGAAAATTAGGCGGTTGAAACGCTCAGATATTCACCTATGCTCAGATATATCTATAGATTTTGTCAGCCTCCGTAGCCTAGTTGGTAGTGACCCTGCCTACGAAGCTGGAGGTTCCAGGTTCGAATCCCGGCGAGAGCATTATTTATGTATTTATTTATCACAAATTGTTGGTCTAGCTAGCTGGAGATAATTCAAAGGTGGACTGTAAACTTTATAAAAAATATATTAACTAAATTGACCGTTACAATAATAACATTTGCGCGGCGCGTACATAAAAAATATCGCGAGCGGCGGGCGCGAGCCGTCAAGGTAGATGGTGAGTGTCACCCCGGAGGGTGCGCGGGCGGAGCCCCCGGGCAGGCGACCGGTTGCGCTCCGTTCTACGTAGGCTTAGGAAGCTGAACTGGTGCAGTCCGCACCATAACTCCCGGCGTTGAAGACCTCGTGTCTTCAAGACTGCAGATCGGAAGAGGACAGATCGTGTTGAATGCTCGACGTATGATACCTTTCTTGGTTTGAATATCGGCAACTCTTGCAACTCCATCTCGACCAGGCAGCACATTGACGATGCGTCCCATTAACCACATGAGAGGAGGAAGGTTACCTTCTTTTACAACAACCATCGTTCCAACCTCAAGGCTACCTCTGGAACTTCGCCACTTTGTTCTCTGTTGAAGGCTGAGGATATATTCACTTGAGAAACGACTCCAGAAGTGTTGTCTGAGAACTTCTATGCGATGAAACCTCTGAAGACTGGAGATGTTCTGGGAGGAAACTTGAGGATGTGGCACCGATGTAAGAGATCTTCCAATCAGAAAATGTGCAGGCGTAAGGGGCGTAAGATCGGATGGATCGTCGGAAAGGGGAGTTAGAGGACGCGAGTTTAAAATTGCTTCGATCTGACACAGACATGTTGCCATCTCTTCAAAGGTGAGATGCGTAAGACCTAAAATTCTACGGAGATGGTGTTTTACGGATTTAACAGCAGACAAGCCTCCGAAATGAGGAGTATAAGCGGGAATAAAAGAAAAATGGATACCTTCCGCAGCTTTAACGTTAGCTACGTCTTGCTTCAGCAGGTTTGCGAGCTCGTTGGCAGCACCGATAAATGTGGTTCCGTTATCTGAGAATATGGTTCTCGGTTTCCCTCGGCGAGCTATAAACCGATCGAGTGCTGCAATAAAGGCTTCCTTAGTAAGATCTGAGACAAGTTCCAGATGAAGTGCCCTTGTTGCTAAACAAACAAAAATACAAATGTATGATTTCATGAGCCTGCAACCTCTACCCTTGCGATCGGCTATCAAAATGGGTCCTGCGTAGTCAGTCCCTGTTTCAATAAATGGGAACTCAAGGTGTAACCGCTCCTTTGGCAAATTGCCCATTATAGGTTGGATAGTTTGTGCCTTAAGTCTAACACAACGTATGCATTGACGAACGGTATACTTTACTAAGTTCCGACCCGCAAGAGGCCAGTAATTCTGACGTATGATGGCCATGAGTAATTGGGGACCTGCATGAAGAGCGCGAAGATGCAACATCCGTACTAAAATCTTTATTATAGGTTGCTTACAACAAATTATTATAGGATGCTTTACCCCATAATCGTAAAACGAATTGTACAGTCGACCGCCAACTCTAATGAGACCGGAGTCGTAAAATGGACACACCGATTTAAGTCGACTCTGTTTCGGAATGTCTTTTCCCAATTTGAGCAGTTCATACTCGTCGGGAAAGGCGGCTTGTTGCGACATGCGAAGGAGCAGAGTGGATGCAGCAGACAATTCGGAGGAGGTAAGGTAACCATGTCTTTTATTACTAGTATTTTTACAGTTGTAAGAAAATCTTTGAATGTATGCAATTGTCCGCTGTATCTTTGCATAATCTGAGCTATTATTGATCAAGGTTTGGATTGAATTCAAATTATCACAATTAGGTAAGTTAACGAAAAATGCCTTATTTGTAATAGTCTCTGGTAATGAAGTTTCTGGTTCAGTATTAGGTGCGGTTGGCCACTGTGATGGCTCCAACTTTAAAAAGGGTGGTCCTGACCACCATAAAGAGGAGATTTGTATAAGATCCGCGTCAAGACCTCGAGATACAAGATCAGCTGAATTATCCTTTGAAGGAACATATCGCCAAGAGTCCTGTTGAAAGCTCTCTTGTATCTCAGAGATTCGGTTTTTCACAAACGGCCGTAGAAGAGCCGCAGAAGATTTCAGCCATCCGAGCACAATCATTGAATCGCACCAAAACACACAACTGTCTGGTTTTAATGTAAGTGACTCCAGAACCTTCGTACACAGTCGAGCCCCTAGCAACGCTCCACAAAGCTCGAGTCGAGGAATGGTCGTGGCCTTTATAGGTGCGATTTTACTCTTGGAGGCAAGAAGGCGCACACACACAGAACCATCCCCGGCCACGGAGCGGACGTAAAGGCAAGCTCCGTATGCTTTTTCAGAGGCATCAGTGAAAACATGAAACTGTACAGAAACAGCCAAGTCACTGAATACCCATCTCGGTATGTTTACCTTATTAAGATTTGGGAGTGTTTTTGCAAAATTGTTCCAAGATGCAAGTAAGCTGCCTGACAGAGGCTGATCCCATGAACACTTATCTATCCACAATTTTTGCATTAATATTTTCGCTTCTGTAATACAAGGTGTGACTAGACCAAGAGGATCGAAAACCTGTGCTATGGTTGACAAAATGTTGCGTTTGGTAACTACCAAAGGAACCGTAATGTTTATTTGAAAACTAAGCGTATCTTGAGTACAATGCCAGTTAATTCCAAGTGTCTTTGATAATTCTTTTTCGCTTAAATCAACTGTATCTTTAATGGAAGGTTCATGATTGATATCCTGCAAAATTTTTGAATTATTGGACTGCCATTTTCTAAGATTTAACTTTGCTGAGCTAAGTGTGTCTGTGACTTTTCGACACAGTGCCACGGTGTCAGCAATTGAATGCGACCCTGATAAGAAATCGTCAACGTAAAAATCATTTGCTATTGCATCTTGAGCTTGTTTGTCTAAAGATTCTTGTGACAACTGGAGAAGGCAGCGAGTGCTTAAATAAGGCGCAGACGCCGTACCGTAAGTCACAGTGTTAAGTGTGTAAATCTTTAGAGGTTGCGAGGGGTTAGGTCTCCAGACAATTTTTTGGAGAGATCGCTGTTCTTCGTCAATTAGTATTTGCCGGTACATTTTTTCAATATCTGCCGACACTACAAACCTATGTTGACGAAATCTAAGTAGGATAGAAAATAAGTCATTCTGAATCCTTGGGCCTACTAACTGAATGTCATTTAGGGACCTTCAAGATGACGTAGCAGCTGAGGCATCAAATACAGCCCGAAGCTTGGTGGTGGTGCTGGTCTCCCTCGTAATGCCATGATGTGGGATGTAATACGATGGTCGCGAAGGATCGTGAATGCTTTCGCTCATATGGCCCAAGGTTTCATATTCCGTCATGAAGTCAATGTACCGATCTCTGAATAAAGAGTCCCTGTCAAATTTTCGCTCTAAGGAAAAAAATCTACGTTTAGCTAATTCAAACGAGCTTCCTAATACTGACGGCGACTCCTTTAGCGGCAAGGTGACTATAAAGCGACCATCCTCATTCCGTTTTGTTGTTGATGTAAATATTTTTTCACATGTGTTTTCGTCCACAGTAAAATTATGCTTTGCAGGTATTGTGTCAAGCTCCCAAAAAGGAGTAAGGTCTATGTTACATTCCTGATCATTAAGAAAGAAACACACAGATTTTGGAGGTTTCTTACACCTTGGCTGATACAGCACACCACCCAAAAGCCAGCCAAACTTAGTTTCGATAAGAATTGGATGTTCCTTGCCGAGATCTATACGCCCTGTACCTATAAGGCTCCAAAAGATTTGTGCACCCACGAGAATATCAATTGAAGAAGGTACATTATAAGAGGGGTCAGCTAAGACGATACCGGAAGGAATGGGGATATCATTTATACATAAGAAATTATTTGGTATGTTTGATGTGATGGTAGGTATTATGAAGCAATCAATATCTGTTTTAAATGTACCATCGTAAGACTCCAAATGAAGAGAGCACGACTGTGTACTTTTTGATTGCTGGTTGTTTATACCTGTAACATTTGAAATTTTGGAACATGTAGGTAATGTTAACTTAGCAGATAAATTCTGTGAAATGAAATTTGATGAACTGGAATTGTCGAGCAATAACCTAGCGGTATGAAATTGACCTTTGCTGTCACTCACCCTAACCAGAGCTGTGGAAAAAAGTGCGTGTGACGATCCGTTATCAACGCTTTGATTATTTGTAGGCAACGCCACGTGCTCTAGGTGAGTATTTGCATCGTTGTGAATATGTAGCAATGTGTTATGTTTTATTTTACAATATTTGCAATGACTGAGATTACACTTCGACTCATGATGTCCCGGGCGCAGGCAATTAAGGCACACCTTATACTCCTTCGCTTTACTGCAACGTTCTTCGACCGGTAAGGCTCTAAAAACATCACAATTAAATATATAGTGTGTTTTCGTGCACAATGGACAAGGCTTTATTTGATACTTAGGAGTGTCATGATGATTGGACGATACTACGAAGGCTTTTGATTTACTGACTGACGAATCCGCTCTTGACTTGAAATTTTTCGACTCTTCCAGAGTTTCCAAAAGGTTACACCTGTTACTTAAAAATGTAAGGAACTCCTCAAGAGTTGGCGGTACCGACAATAAGTTCCTATGCTCTTCCCATTTTCTATTGGTAATGTTGTCCAATTTGGAAGACATTATATGAATCACCAATGTGTCCCAATGATTTACGGGCTGGTCAAGAGTAGCCAGTGCCCTTAGATTTTTATTCGCACTATCAACTATTTGCCGAAGGCCGTGACTAGATTCCTTGTGAATAGCTTCAATGTTGAAGAGGGCCTGAACATGATTATTTACAAGTAATTGCTTATTATCATATCTGTCACAAAGTAATTTCCATGCCTCAACATAATTCTCGGCCCTAAAATCCAGGCTTCTAATTACTAAAGACGCACTTCCATGAAGAGAAGCACGAAGATAGTGGAATTTATTAATATCGTCAATGCTTTTCTCCGTATGGATTAATGAAACATACATATCCTTAAACTCTAACCAATTTTGATAGCCGCCGCTAAAATGTGGTAGATTTATTTTTGGCAACCTTACGTTACTTTGTCTACATGATTTAACAGTCGGGCAACCATCGGAACCTACCTCAGACTTGGCGCTTTCGTAGTCTTTGGCGCGCTGATTTCTATGTCGCTCCAACAGTTCTCGAGCGGTTGCAAGCTCAATATAATACGTCCCTTCAAACTGCTCTCGATCTGAATACAGCTCGGTCGGGTCATCAACTAATTGCTCCAACTCGCTCTGAAACGTGTCATAAGATTCGTATAAAGCATCAAATTTATTTATACGTAAGTCCAGTTCAACCAACTGTAGGTCGCTCAACTGACTGCAAGATTTTGCCGTAGCTAAGTAAGCAGTGAATTGCGTAAGCTTTGCTTTTACTGTACCACGTTTTTTAATTAATTCTTTGTAGCGGGCTTCGGAACTCATTATGAACTAAAATAAACAAACGAAAAAAAAAATTGTCGAATTGAGAACCTCCTCCTTTTTTCGAAGTCGGTTAAAAATTAAATGTACTCAATTAGGTACTATGGTCACTATGGTCACTGATGGCCACAAATAGCCTGAAATTCGAGTGCTATCTTTACCTTTGCTCGTTTCAAATTATCAGGCGCAATAATTTTCGATTGACGAACAAATTGTGAATTTGCTATCAACAAATTAACAGGTGAATATTTTATTGTATGAATTGCAAGTTTTGCTTTTGCTATTATTTTATTTAAGTTAAATATGAACCACCTCCTTTTTTTTAAGAAAAAAAAAAATAAGAATTTTGATTTCAATACAAAACCGAATACATTAACAACAACGAAGATAATATCACCTGGCAATGTAAAGTTAAGGTTTTATACTACTTTAAGCGATTAAGGTTAACATACAAAGTATTAAGATCGAAGCAATTTTAATGCTTTATTGTGATTGCGTTTATAACGAACTGATTTATAAGGACACTTAACTTGAACTTAAAGGAAATGCAAATTAAATTAAGAGGAATATTGGAAAGATCTCACAGTTATGCTATCTGTAACTTCAAGATGATAGGTAGCGAGTTCCAGTTCCGAAGAATACTTTATTCAAGTTTTGTTGACGATGCAATTCGTTCGCTATGATGGGCGCACTTATCTTTATCGCCCTGTCGTTGTTTCTTTCGTCGTTCGTAGCTGTTGGAATAATATATTCACGTTATGATGACCACGGCGACGACATCAGCTGAGGCGAATTCTCGCAGTCCACAACAAGCAGGTGAATGTAGATATTATGTCGATGATGCTTCGACTCCCACTCGCCAATCCGTCGTGATGAGGTGATGTCTTGAAGATCGACGGATTCGTTATATTTAATTTTTAATTGCGCTTGTAACGGCCCACTGTCATTTACAACGGCGTTTAAGGACCATATGTTGGTCTAGCTAGCTGGAGATAATTCAAAGGTGGACTGTAAACTTTATAAAAAATATATTAACTAAATTGACCGTTACAATAATAACATTTGCGCGGCGCGTACATAAAAAATATCGCGAGCGGCGGGCGCGAGCCGTCAAGGTAGATGGTGAGTGTCACCCCGGAGGGTGCGCGGGCGGAGCCCCCGGGCAGGCGACCGGTTGCGCTCCGTTCTACGTAGGCTTAGGAAGCTGAACTGGTGCAGTCCGCACCACAAATATATGTTCCTTGGTCATGGCTGTCTATGTATTTAAGTAGCTATATGTATCTATCAATTACATATATCGTCGCTTGGTACCCACATCACAAGCCTTAAGGCTTTATTAATTGAGCTTACCGTGTGACTAAGTCGATTTGTGTAAGATGTCTCCAAGATATCTTTATACGTATTTATTTATTTACCTATATTTACTCTTGCCTTGAAGATATTTTCATTGCTTGAATGGAACCATAGAGGGTGAATATCTGAGCTTTTCAACCGCCTAATTTTGATGGCATCATTTTTGCCAAAGTGTCTATTCGTTACAATGTGCTACTTTGTCATTTGAAGGAGGCACGGTACCTTATACAAATGACGAAGTATAACATTGAGACGTGTAGAAACTTCATCAAAAATGATGCCATCAAAATTAGGCGGTTGAAACGCTCAGTTATTCACCCTAGAACGTGATTGATAGTCAATTGCTCAGCCATTGACACGCGCGATCTGAACAGGTCTTTATTCCCATAACGATAGAGGCGTGTTCAGATATTTTTGAGCGCTCCGGACGCTACGATATAATATACAGGGTGTTTGGGATAACGATGTAGGAATTTCTGGAGGTGGTAAAGGAGACTAATTGGAAGAGTTTGAACCCTATTTACCTTAGTCCAATATGTGACAGTTTTTTTTAAATCACGTTTTTCAAAATGTTTAGTTTTATACCAAAAATTTACTTAAAAAGTTAAATTTAAAACAAAATATGCAATAAATAGCATTGATTTTTTTATAATTAACATAACAATTAGTTGAGTAATAAATTAAAAAAAAAATTAACTCCCTCTTGCCACACACAACATTTTTTTAATAATTTTTCTAGTTCATCATTACTGATTTCTAACAGTAAATTGAACTTTATCGGCCTGTGAAAAAAAAAAGTAGTCGGCATATGAATCTTCCTATTCGTGTAAAAACATGCTTGATTTTCTAGGTTTTGATTACAAAAAAAGTACAACAAACTAGCAATTAGGTAGTTTAAAAGTTATCGTCGATCAATAATTGTTGAACGCCGTCACCAAACAAAATAAGTTTCTTGTAGTTTTTTTTTTTTTAATATCTTGGGACATCTTACACAAATTAACCTAATCCCACGGTAAGCTCAATTAAGGCTTGTGTTGTGGGTACCAGGCGACGATATATATAATAGATAGATACGTATAGATACTTAGATACATACGCAGCCATGACCAAGGAACAAACATTTGTGATAAATAAATACACAAAGAATGCCCTCGCCGGGATTCGAACCCGGAACCTCCAGCTTCGTAAGCAGGGTCACTACCAACTAGGCTACGGAGGCTGACAAACTGATGACGACTGTACGTAGAATCCCTGCCGCGTTTGTTTTCGTACATTAGGCTGAGTTCCCACTAAACTTGTGCCACTTCTATTGTCTTTAATTGCCTAGCTGTTTCCTTTGAGAACCCGAGCCCTCCATCGCTGTCACTTTAATATGCCCTACTTGGAGCTATTCGCATCAATACAGGATATTCTTAGATATGTGTTATTTTTTTCCGTGACAGGATTTATTTCAATTTCAATTTATTTATTTTTCTTACAATTAGCACTAACAGCTAAACCTTACGTGCTAATTGACATTTCATTTCTTATATACTATCATGCAACAATAAAAATAAATAATTAATTAAATAAAACATAAAAAACATTAAATGTGAAATTGAAATGTAAAATATTAGGTAAGTATACAAAATTCATTAGGTAGGTACTTAGAGAACATGAGGTATTTTATACAATGTAATAAGTTTTATACAATATACAATGATGTCAAAAAATTTGGATATTGAAATAGGATAAAAATTAAAAATATTATGTTAGAATGTCAAGATATAAGAATTAAAATTATACAATTAAATAGCGAATTACAATTTTAAAATATGTCAATAGAACCGAATAAATTAATCAAATAATCGTTACAATTAATATTAATACATTTTGGACACTGTTTAATAGACGATGGAACTAGTGGTAACTATTTGTTCTATATATCGACATGATGCTGCTAGGAATTTATTTTCGCGTGTAAAAAAGATGTCAAGTTGGTTGTCGGTGTCCAGTATGTCATTTATTAATGTGAGGGCTTGGTGGAGAGGAGAGGTAGCATGCATGCGAGTTCGGGCAAGAGGGACAGCAAAGAGGCCGCGGCGCCGAGGGCGTAACAGGTTCTTGGTGGGAAGAGGGACTCGAAGCCCTACTTGCGATAGTAAGAGGGGGTTTTTTACTCCCCCTCGTATAAGTTGAAAAAAGTATTTTATAAGATACATATTTCTACGCGTCTCAAGGGCTGTGTAATCTACCATGCCTAGCACGAATAATGTAGGGTAAAGGAGGGGATAATAGCCGTACAGTTTTTTATACAAAAACCTTACGAAGGATTTTTGTACTCTTTCCAATAGAAGTTTATATTGTTTTTCATGTGGATTCCAGATCACGGCGTTAGTTTCCAACTTAGTCCGTACGAATGCGTTGTAGAGAGTAGTCATGGCGTGCTTATTAGTAAATAGTTTAGCCTGGCGTATGACAAATCCTAGGCATTTCCGGGCTTCGTTGCTGGTTTTAATAATATGTTGGTTAAACGTAAGTTGTGTATCAAACCACGTTCCCAGATCTTTAATTAAGGTTGCGCGTTTCAACGGTTTACCCTCTATTGTATAGGAATGGTTAATGGGATTTCGTTTTCTAGTGTAACTGACTACCGAGCACTTGTCGTTGTTGAGAGTCAAGCTATTATTACGAGCCCACGCACAGACTTTGTTAATATCCGCCTGGAGTAAAGATGCGTCTTGGGTATTGCTAATGGGCAGAGCTAACTTTAAATCATCGGCAAATAGAAGACAGGTTGTATGACTAAGCACTGTGGGCAGATCATTCACAAGGATGAGAAATAGAAGAGGACCTAGACTACTACCCTGACCGATACCGGATTTAACTAGATAAGAAGTTGATCGCGCACCTTCATAATGGACGAATTGACGTCTCTCTGAAAGATAGTTGGCAATGAATTTGAGTAGGTAATTGCCGAAACCTGAGATGGATAACTTCTTGAGGAGAACATCATTGTCAACTTTATCAAATGCCTTTTGATAATCAAAATAAGCTACATCTACCTGCCCGCGCTGGTCCAGGTTATGCGATATCAAAGAAACGGCGTTGAGGAGATTCGAAGTTGTTGAGCGTTTTGGCAAAAAACCATGCTGTTCATCGCAAAACCAGCCATTTAATTGGTTAAATATTTTGACGTAAATTATAGATTCGAATATCTTGCCAAAGACTGATAAAACGGCTATAGGCCTGTAATTCTTGACATCTGATTTGGAACCGGATTTGTGTATTGGTAGAACTTTAGTTGTTTTCCAAACTGTAGGGTACATATTATTTTTTAAAGCAAGATTAAATATATATTTAAGCGGTTTAATAAATGCTTCACGGCAGTCCTTGACTAGGAATTGGGGTACACCGTCAGGACCCTGGGTTGGCTTGGGCCGCAGGCGGTTGATGGCTGCTCGAATGTCTACTTCATTTACCGCGTCAACAGTGATGTGCCGAGCGTATGAAGTTGGTGACTCAGCAGCAGCGGCTTCTGAAGCATTTAACGCATTAAGTTCGGGCACATTTTGTAAAAACACATTTTTGAAAAAATCCGCAAATGAATCCGCGACTTCTTGTGTTGACATGTTGCCGAATGTAGCAGGTTGCTTAGATTTGCGTAGACGCTTAATATACGACCAAAAAGAGGAGGGATCTGACACTATATTTAATTGCAATTTGTTTACATACGAATGCGTATCAGTTTCAGTTTTAGCATTTGCTAATCTACGGTAATATGAAAAAAACGCATAATATAATTGGTGCCCTGTTTGTTTGTACAATTTATGATAGGAGTTTTTTATTTTATTTAAGTTAATAAGATCAGGAGAAAACCATTCCGGGTACTGCTGAGTAGGCTTGTTTTTTAATGGGTTCTTATAAGGTACAAATTCATCTAAAGTTTCGTTTAAAATATTATAAAAACAATTAGTACAATCGTTAGCATCATTCGACTTCATGACCTCAGCCCAGTCCATGGTATCAATTTGTTGATAAAGAAGATGATAATTGACTTTACGGTAGTTTCTTTCTAGGATCCGATTGCTGGTTACGATGGGGTTAGTATGGCGCGGGCGTTTACTAAATAGCGTGGGAATTAATATTTCAATACTAAGAGGGGTATGATGTTTTTCGAAAGACACTAGTCCATGGGTAGGTTCGGTGACTGTGACTTTACAAATTGCTTCACTCGTTAACACTAAGTCCAATGTCCTATTAAGACTATTCAAAATTCTATTTTGCTGTGTTAAAATACAATGTGATAAGAGATTGTCAAATTCATTTCTAATGTTAACTGTAGTCGAGAACAAATTAAAATCGCCAACTATTACAATTGGGTGGGAATGAGTATTTACAATTGTTTCGATGCACCGAAAGGCTGAATGATATTGAGTCTCGTGTATACGCGGCGCTAAGTATAATACACATAATATAAATCGTAGGTGTCCTTTAGTAACAAACGCGCAGATAAGCTCGTCATGTTGTTGAGCGCCGCAGTCCAATCTGAGCAGGGAGTAGGGCGCACGCGCCGCGAGTAGCACTCCGCCGCCGCCGCGGCCTGCGCGGTCGCATCTTAGTACGCTGTAGTCGCTTGGGAATAATTCCGAGTCGTAAACTGAATCATCGAGGCGCGTTTCCGTTAAGGCTATTACATTATATTCGAATGTAGTCAGGATATTTATGATATAAGTGACACGGGTGACTCCCGTAGACCGCGAAACCTGTAAAGTGTTCGATACGTCGGGATGGATTAGATTTAAGTAAAATAGGCGATATAATCCGTTTTGAATAATTTTATTACATGAGTAATCATTGCGGTAACCGGAAACAATATTATGACCAGGGACCGGAACCGGTATTTTCTCCATACAAAAAGAACATTCTCTTTTCGTGCTTCGGTATAAAGATTCTAAAGTAAATATAGTAATTGAAAATATTAAGAGTAATTGAAAAATGAGCATTTACCTCCTAATGCGTCTATACGCATAATTAATAGGAGAGGCCTACGTCCAGCAGTGGACTTTTGTAGGCTGATGATGATGATGATGAATTGAAAAATAAGATATTGTAAATTACATAAATTATTGAGTAGTACATAAAGAGTATAATATATTTAGATATTTCGAGGTTCTTGTAGAATAACGGTTCCGGTCCCTGATTATGACAATATTTAATTTATTTCACTGATGTCTTTAGATACTGTCTAAATAGAAATGGGTTGATTGTATTAAGATTGATAGTTTAAAAGCCTTTGACGAAAACAGAATTTAACGTTGTAATTTTTTTTTTCCAAATTAAATTCTGTGTAACAAAACAACTTATGGCAGTGAAAAATGGGCGACAAATTCAAATCTTTTTTTTTAATTTGTCGCCTTTTACTCCTGGCAAAGGTTGCTCAACAGAGTAGATATACCACATATTTTGTTGAACTAACTTTCGTAACACAATGACGTGATCGATATTGTTTTGGTTAAGGCCTTGACTATATACTCGTATCTATAGTCGACTCTTACGAAGATTCGCCCATGATGATATTTATTATTCGTTCGAACGTGGTGACGGCAATAAGAATACTATTGTCACTACCCCAACTCCTCTCATTCGCTATTTAGTTTAACGATTCAAAAACGCTCGTTGCTGGGCCTAATTGAATAAAGAATATTTTGACTTTGACTTTGAATGGGCACTGCGATCGCCAATCCGCTTACCCAGCGTGGCGATTATGGGCAGTTACCTACCTCCTACTGCGTCCATACGCAAATACGCATAGTTAATAGCAGAGGCTTACGTTCAGCATTGGACTGAAATAATATATGTTGTTGATGGTTTATTATTCTTACTGACGATGACGTCACAACGCGGTTACATTATACGAGTATTCATTATTCAAAAATATTGCATTACTTTTATCTGGGAATTAATACAGTGTTTGCGAGCAGGTATATTGAAATTGTATTAATAACGCTTTAATCCTCATTCGGAATAGTAATGTATTTTCGTTCGTCAAACAAGCTGAAATTAATTACTATTCATATTCAAAACCAACCATTCGCATAATTTACCTCGAATATGACTTAAAATGAGTAGATATTTAAACGTGTTTCTATAAATAAAACGGTCAAACTCACGTGTATTTAGTCACTACGTGCGTGTTTCGGAGGGCCTAGGTCTCCATTATCAAGCACTGAGACCGCACACGACGCGAGGCGTGAACGCACGTGACAAAAAAACTAGTTATCTGTTTTAAGGAGACCCGGGGTTTGTTAGTTGTTAGTGAAGTTAAAAGAGGTCACCCTGTATAGGTATATAGGTAGATAGTAAACACCCTTAAAAACATAGCTCTAATATAAATTTGAAGAAACACTCTACTAAGCCTAACATAAGTACATACTAACTATAATATATAAATAATATGAGTTTGTAAAAGTTACTCGAAATAAATGATTATGATATTATAATGATAAAAAATAAAAATATAATACGTAAATAAGACAGATACTTTCTCAATACCTTATCCTTATACAAGCTTTTGGTCATAAATTATTCACGTGTTCCCATCAAAATCACCCTGTATCTCGTAAAGATGTACTCTATTGTGTTTATCAGAGCCTTTATCTTAAATTAACGAAATGTCGGTTGAAATCGCATGCCTCTTAGACACGCTGTCACAGTGAAAGGACGTGGACAGTAATCTTTCTCGACCATTGAAGAGTTACGTTATTCATAAATTTCTCCTAACTTAACAAGCCGATAAGTATTGGTTGTCCCTTTCGATCTTACTCATGATAAAAATAAAAAGCCTTTTATAGATCCAAAAATAATCACAATAACTAGTAACATTTGAATCATGCAAATAAAAGTCCTAACATAAAATTTGATTTTAGGTAGGGTACAATCACGGACGAAACCGGTATTTTACAAAAACCTCGAAATAGCCCAATATTTTAAAATGTTGTATACCTACTCTTCATGTAGTGCTCAATATTTTATGTAATAACAATATCATACTTTTAAATTAATCCATTAACTTACAATTTATATGCCGAAGAACGAAGAAAGAACGTAAAAAGAACCGGTTTTTTGTATGGAGAAAATAACGGCTCTGGTCCCTAGGGTACATATTTGATTTTAAATTATTGGTAGGTACACGCTATTCTTCATGTTTGCACTACATTAGTATTTCATTTGTATAATTATAAAAAATTAAGACTTTGCAAACCAATAAACGATCTTACCAATATGTCTATATAAATCCGAATTTGTGGCCTTTTTTCACTGCCAAATATTGTTAACAAAATTTAACTGCGTAACACAAAAAAATATGACGTTAAGTATTGTTTTAATGAAAGGCCTTTAACGGACAAGCTTATCGCCATTCTGTAGTACAAAAAAATATGTGAAAGAAATAAGTGTTGTAATATGGTGGTCGCTTTTGAGACCGGTGCCTAAGTACATTTTTTACTGCTACTACTTTTTAACTACTGTGTTCAAATTTACTCTGGCTGAAATCTCATGCCTCTTAGAAAAGCTAGTATTATATTACACAATTACAGAGACACACTACAAAGGTAATCTAAGCTAATCGTTTTGATGAAATAATTAAAATTTTATGTTGACGGTAAACTTTTTCTACGTTATTTTTCTATGTTTATTTATAAAAGACATCAAAAAAATGGCTTCAGCCAATTTCAGACCCCGTTTTGGTGGCAACGGGATCATTTCGGGGATATACCTACCCGTTCGATTAAAATAACATTTTGAAAGTCGGTTCACGATTTTTGGACTCCTACTTCGAGTAGCACGCATACATAAAATATCTGTCGATTTGAGAACTTCCTCATTTCTTGAGGCCGGTTGAAAATATAACCATGGGCTTTATGATGTTTCGATGTTCGTGATATGTTTTACTGTCTTATCTTCTACGTGCTACATAGTTAGAACGCAAGCAACAAGACGACAGCAAGACGACAAACGATAAACACGGGACTATCACAAGCCTACAGTACCTACTCTGTGGCCCTACCGTGAACTTTAAATCCGCAAACGAGGAATTGTCATTGTCACTCTAATGACGCCTTCATTGATGTGACAATAACTCCTCGAATTTACGAATTTCGAAGTTCGCGTATAGCTATTATGACGTCATAAAGTAATAGGCACGATGACTGGCAAGTCAAATCAATATCGCTATCAACATCGCAAATCAATGATCGCTACTATGAAGTTTTATATGAAATACACAAAAGTGCCGTCACATTTGTATACTGCCCAATGACCTACTATTTTAAGTTCTCTCCAATTTATTAAACAGAAGTTCTATATAAAAATTACTGCAAACTCAATTTGAGTAGGTACCTAATAATTTCTTCGTGTATTATGTCGTGCATAATGTGAAATAATTTATTTTAACTACAGTCATCATCCCTATTAAAATATGTACCAGACTGTGAGAATTCTGCTCATAAGTAAGTAGGTAGAGAACTCATATGTGGTTTAGACCTGATAAATTATTAACGTCTGTCTTGTTTGTCTGGGTCGAACCGTCGGATCTATTCTCGTGCCGCTGAAATATACCTAATTGAGATTGAATTTGGTTCACACGTCAAAAGTTTTAGGCACTGTAGCTGTACCGTAAGTTGAAAAAAGGATACTTAAAGGTGGATTTACACCAAACGAGCGAATGCTAATTCTATCCCCCACTCTACGAAATCAACGAATTTCGATGAATTACGTTTTGAGAACCCTCTTACCATTATCTCAAATTACTTCAAGTATCGGTAGCGTTAGGTTTTACTCGATACGTAAAGCAGGTCAAAGCGCTCGCTACAATATATCAGCGAATAAGCGAAGCGCTAATGCGAGCGCGATAGCATGAATTACGTATCGAGTAAAACCTAAAGATGGATTTACACCATTTATACGATTTAATGAGCGAAGCGAATGCTCATTCTATCCCCACACTACGAATTTTGTTCGTTACGGTTATCTAAATCATCTCCGAAAATTGTTTGTACGAATATTACATTGCAACCAATTCTTCGCATAAAGCACAGAATATATAAAGTACAGAAGCTTCACTGCTTTGATGTTCACAAATGCCGGCTTTTTATGTGCCTACACAATTATTATTACCAAACAAAACGGCGCGCGAGGCGACGCGAGCATCTGAAATGGACCGTATTGCGTGGCGGAAAGGTCGTTATTAGCCGCATTATAAGCCGCACGCCGTCGAAAACAGGGTTGTCAATTATTGAAAACTAATTAAATAACGAACGGCGCTATGAGGCGTCTGACAAATACATTACTGCAATTATATCTACGGCGTTAATAGCATTCGTCTTGATAGCTAATTCAAAAATTTTGTTCATGTGTGATTATAGAATTTACCTACGCATTTCATACACGTGATTCAAAAATATTTGTCTCAACTTGGGCGGCACCTTCTTTGTGCTTCGGCCGCGCGTGCCCGGGCGGCATTTTTTGAGGTATGAGTGAGATAGCAACACGACTTTGCTAACTTTAGGTGAATATCCATCCGAATAATCCTGATAATAACACGAACATTCTAAAAATAACTGTAGACAGTATGCGAGGTGTGCAGAAGTTACATAACTGCTTAATGCATTTAAAAAGAAAAAATAAAGAATTACGTTAGGCACCTACGCATTCATTACAAAAGCAGCATAAATAAGTAATGGTTTAATCACAATCGTAAGGCAGACGTAACACGGTATTTTCTCTTAAGTATATGTATTTGATATTATGGGAATAAAGTCAGACAACTACCTAAATAATATGTTAGGAGACAAGGCGCGAAATTCATTCCTTACATTTTAGTATCTCTCGTCTAACGCATCGGCTGTGCGAAAAACGCGTCATGAAAATTAACATTATTATTATTGCAACATGCTGCCATGCAGTATATTTTCGGCATTTTCATTTAAGATGCACATGTATAAAATAATCCTAATATTTGCAAGCGATATATTTCGCGATACGTGACGAGCCAGCGTTGTAAATTTAAACGTGCGTTCCGAGACAGCGCGCGCTAACCATTGAATAGACCACGGCGACCGGGCGCTCTGCATGTACTTGTAGCCGCGCGACGGAATCGCGGAGTGACACCCCCTTGCATAAAGTCATTTCGCCGAAAGATCATGTTCCAATTGAATCGTATGAAATCGTTCCATTTCCCAACTAAATGGTTGGCAATTCTATCTTCGGGCTTGGTTTTTAATTGGAACTTTTTTTAGGTCAATGCGGGTAAGACCGTCTATCAGGAAAGTCCGTCCACCAACTGATTTCCCATCCTAATTGAACAGTATAAGACGCATATGACGGACTTTCCTTCAAAATAAAATATGCCGGACTTAGCCGCACTGACCTTAATACATATTTTCATTTGGTTTATGGTTTAGTTGGCATTTAGTTGACTAAATTATTACGAATTTTTGTTGTCTTGGCATATACTAAACGCTTAAAAAAACGCTTAAAATGGGGTCACGCAGTATGGGTATGTTCCCTAACTATAGTATAGGTTAGGTTAGTTATATTTAATTTATGTGTATAAATTGTACCGTTTTGAAAATAAAGAAGGAAAAGCAAGAGGATTTTTTTGTGATAAAAAATATTACAGGGAGCTGCTTTTGAGTAGGCAAAATAGTACAATATGAGCTGATTTCGCCAGAACCAAATAATAAACCACTGGCGAGTCATTTCCCAGAAAAAGCATACCTACTTTTTTTTAATATTGTCTGTTTTCTTACTTAACCTAGTTTAAAATTTAAAACAAACTACAGAGTGAAGAGGAGTTGGGCAGCAATTGTACTCCAATGTAAAACGAATTAAAAGTTAAAGTAGTTTACTTTACAGAGCTGTGCCGACGAAAAGGCACTTCAAAAAATTATCTTATGAACGCAATACAGGCAAACACTACAACTTCTTTATTATTATGATGTTAATGTTAAATTGCGTATTTGAGTATTATTGAACAATTCAATAAACTTGAATAAAAATATTTCATTTGTGACACAGCATTGCATATTCTTCCTCCATAAGTTGGCATCCTTAAAGCTGAGGGTCGTGACCCCTTGTCATCACTTACTCTTTGCACATTTAAACATTACTAATATCACATTTCACTCACGTTCTTAAGTCGAAGAATGCTCGATATGTCTCCCTCCGTATTTGTAGTTAGCATTACAACATTATTAAAAGCATACAGAGCATTTCACGCTTCTTTTTTTTCTGTGCTTCTGTGTATCCCATATCATTTGGGGTCAGCCCTCCAAGTACAATCCGAAATACAGAGTATTTCATTAGCCAATCAATACTTGTGAGTCTCTTAATGTTCACGGTCTTTCTCAAGTCACTAATAACTCGATTTTATTACAAACTAAGGAAACACCGTGTATCAGTAAAAAAAATGTTTTGCGATTTCTTGATTTGAACTCAAATGTCATATCTCGTGATCGTCGACTGTTCAGAACATGTCGGAATAATCGCTAATCTGAACGAAAATGTTCTCAGTGGCAACTTGCAACTCGCTTAACTCATGAATATTTCCAGTAATTTTAGGAAATTTTGAGAATATTTCTCAAGTTGTACGTTACTGTCGCGCTTGTCATAATTTTCGAACCAGTAGATACAGGCCAATATCATTTGTTTTATGTCCAACCTTAATATCGCCTAATGCTCATCAGCATTTTGTTAAATTATTCGGAAACAATTAGCGGTGGTAGCATTTAGCCGTCCATTACTGTCTATGTTCCCAATGAGGGAGCGAGTGCGAGCAAACAGTTCTCGGGTGAGGAAATGGTCAATGGGCACTTGAATTCTCTCTTTTCCTAAACGATTTAAAACCCGGCCAAGTGCGAGTTGGACTCGCGCGCGAAGGGTTCCGTCGTACCATTATCAATTTATCATTAAAAAAATACAGTTAAATCAACCTACCTCAAAAACTATAAGAGATAATTTAATCACACCAAAAATCGTTGATAGAGTTTATTAATTTAATGTGCGTAACATATATTTCTTTAGAATTTTATATCGCGTAGTTTAAAAAATAGAACGGGGGACACATTTTTCAGACTTTGAGAGCTGATATCTCGAAAACGATTTGCTTTTTTTTTTATGCTATAGGTGGCAAACGAACAGACGAATCGCCTGATGGAAAGCGATTAACGTCGCCCATGGACACCCGCAACACCAGAGGCGTCGCAAATGCGTTGCAGGCCTTTAAGGTGGGAGTACGCTTTTTCTTGAAGGTTTGAAGGTCGTATCGGTCCGGAAACACCGCTTGTGACAGTTCGTTCCAAAGTTAGTTAGTGCTTAAATAAAGATGAGATTTATACTTAAACCTTCATATCATTTTCAAAGATTTTCAAAGACCTTTCTATTAATACCCCACACGCTTATATACAACTAAAAAAAAATTTCTATCCCTCAGGTACATGTATGGAGGGCCCCCACCCCAATAGTTTTTTTACAATATAGAATCATAATCCTGTAGCGGTTCATACAACACATATCCTAACCAAATTTCATTACTGTAGCATTTATAGTTTCCGAGTAAATCGGCTGTGACAGACGGACAGACGGACATGACGAATCTATAAGGGTTCCGTTTTTGCCATTTTGGCTACGGAACCCTAAAAATGTGACCAATATCTCCGTAATCTAGCTGGCAATTGATAGTACCCTCAAAGCTGTCGGCTAGGTTCGAGTCTCGGTTCAGTAAAATTTACACCGGCATGTTCGTTCTCTGTCGTTCTCCCATTACTGAGGATCGTGACTCCTCTGACGAAGCTTTTCGATGACGTTTCTCCATCTGCTTCTGTCATACACCACGTGAAGGGCCATGCTGACCGTCATTTGATGCCAGATTCAGCAGTGTTATTCACTAAGGAAACCGCCTTGGTAACAGCGCTGTGTCAGCGCTGCGGCAGCGTCGAGCCTAAAAATGGTATTCACTAATGCACTTTAAACGACACTAGCGCTTGGCGACGAATGCGGCGGGAGCTGGAACTACACTGCGTCGAGAGTTAAGTTACCGCCTACAGTTCGACGACGGGGTATGTGAAGTTCCCAACCCGCGTATGGGGACTATAGCCCAATCCCTCTCATATATGAGAGGAGGCCTGTGTCCAGCAGTGGGATATTATTTGTTTTATTATTTATAGATTACTATAAATATTTATACATAATTCCACTTCCATCGCCTAATATTTACTAATAATTTCGCTCTTCCCCGAGAAACCTTTGCTATGACTAAGCATTAAATCTAAAAGTTTTTGTACGTATTTGAAGGTCAAGTGAACACATTTGAAGGGATCCGTGGCCAAAAGGTAAAACTGGTTTATCTGAGTAATCAAATCGACATGCAGTCGAAACGAGCAACGGGCTCGGCCATCGCATTAAAAGATTAACAAACATACGCCCGATATGAATTGGTGTTACGTTTAATAAGGCTGAGAATACATCACTATTTTAAAAGTCGTTTCAATAATGCAAGGTCCAAGTTACAGCTTGGCAAAAAAGAGTAGAAATTAAAAAGTAGCAACATCGTAATGTCGTCCGTTTCAAATCAATCTGCGTGAGAATACGGGACGACACACATCTTTTACATCTTTTTTGCCAGGCTGTAGGTTAGGCTACCTAGTAATAAATACTTTCGAATGCTTGTCAGCAGATTTTATTTTATAAATTTGATATTGAGTGTAACTATTCGAAAATTCTTCTTTTTTAAATTTATTATTTCAACAGTACCTACATGATAATGACATAAATTACATATAGTATTATCAAACAGTAACCAGTTTGGTGGCGATTATAAATAAAAAAACACTCAAACAAATCATGTATCAAAGCCATCAGTAATAACATTTAAAAACTGAATTGACATGCAATTGCCTATATTTTTTTACAATTTCTAATAGGTATTTTCAAGTTTTTTTTAAGCATAAGCTTTTTTC